>DF367620.1:701-19076 GCA_000787875.1 Solanum virginianum | reverse complement strand
GTTCGATTTTCGATTTGATTTTGTTCACCCCTAATTGTAGGAGTGATTTTTGCGGAGTGCTTGAAAGTATATAGGCCCAAATATATGCAATGCTATGTTGGACTTCATGAGAACATGTACACTCCTCAAACAAGTCAATTTTACAATGATATCCATTATCCCTAAGACAATAAATGCAACAAATGCGAGTCAACTTAGGCCTACAGCCTGCTGCAATGTTGTATAAGTGTATCTCCAAAATATTGTGTAGAAGGTTAGTTGATATACTACCAAAGCTAATTGGGGCAAATCATGCTGCTTTCATCAAAGGTAGATCAATAATACATCTGTTCTCACGTGTCATAATCTACTAAGACATTACAAAAGCAAAACCTCTCCAAGATGCTTGATGAAGGTAGATCTTAGAAAATCTTATGATATGGTCCAATGAGAGTCTGTAAAAGAAATACTGGAATGTTATGAATTTCTTGGTAAATTTGTACATTTGGTGATAGCATGTGTAACAACTATTAGTTACTTAACTAGAGTAAATGGGGAATGATATGGATATTTTGAAGGTAAAAGAGACTTGAGGCAAGAGGATTACATCTCTCCGTTACTATTTGTCCTTATCATGGAGTACTTAACCAGAGTGTTATGTCAATGGGGAAAGTATCAAATTTCCGAGTTCATCTAATGTGAAAAATATAAGAATTGAATGATCTCATCTTTAGAGATGATTTGATGATTTTCTGCAAAGAAAAAAAAAAGATTCTGTTAAAAAAATTATGAAAGCTCTGTAGTACTTTTCAAGGACTACTGGATTGGAGGTAAATAAAAATAAATCTTGCCTATTAGTGGCAAGAGTAGAAGAGAACATGAAGGAAAAGTTATTGGAGATTACTGAATATGTAGTAGGATCACTTCCTATCAAATATTTGGGTTTGCCTCTCTCACCCAAAAATCGAAGTAAGTTAGACTATTATCAGATAACAAAAAAGCTGAGAAGTATTTTCATAAGACCCCTCTCTTATGCAGGAAAAGTAAAGGATATAATATCTGCGTTAACCGTAGTACATAACTATTGGACACCAGTTTTCATACTTCCTCAAAGTGCGGCAAGGTGGAGGACAGGAAATACACGGACTTCTTATGGGGAAGTACACAGGAGCAAAAGAAAAATATCACTGGTAGCATGAAAATAACCTGTTAAACAAAAAAGAAAAGGGGCTGGAATATCAAAAGTTGCAAAATATAAAATCAAGTTGCTGTTGAAAATGGATAAAACTAATGTTATCTAAACATAGGTTCGTGCTTTGGCTTACGACGTAAGCTAGGGACCGCGCGTACCTTCACCTCAACCCGGTATTAGTATGCAAATTTGTTTTTGGGCACCTCCCAAAAGGCCTCGTGCTAATGAATTGGGTTGAACCTATTTAAGTAGGTTCTACTTCTCCTCTTCTACCGATGTGGGAGGAGTTTGCTACCCAACACGTGAGTACTAACCAAAGGAAGGATGAGAGGAGATATGGGCATACCGATCGATAATGTTGATTGTGTGCTGTGTGATCACCAAAGCTTAGACGATACACAACATCTACTCTGTACTTGTGAATGGAACTACACTGAGGAGGGAGATATCTAATTGGTGTGGTATCAACTTGCTAGATTATGAGATAACAGAGTATTTGACCTGGATAAAAAAAGATATTGAGGCAAATTCAAAAGGAAATAGTAATTGCTATATATGGAGCTATGATATACCTCATTTGGCAAGTGAGGAACTAAAGAATATTTAAAGTGCAACAGGTACAACGAAACATCATCTTGCAACAAGTCATGGGTGCTAAAGAAAGAATTGCAATGTATTGAGGTTCAAAAAAAGCGTAGACATGTATTGCATTTATAGATGGGCTACGTAATTAGAAATTAAGTGTCGAATAATAGTTTGTGAATGTAGTTTAGCACAGTGAAATTGTCCCTTTTTTTGGCCTTATTTATACTGAAGTTTGATTGGTTACTGGTAATAATAATTTACATTTTATTGAAAAAAAAAGGCCTTCAACTACAATTAATTCTTATATATTTTATCAAAAACCAATACTAACTAAAAATGACAATAAGTTATATAGAAATAAGTAATTTCATTTAATTTATTTAAAATATTTTAAGATAAAGAAATAATTCACCATTCATCTCTTCTTCGAAAATACACACTACTCAATATTTTCAAATTTTAAAATAGTTCGATTTTACTTAATTATTATTATTATTATTAATTTTTAATATCCATCCTCTTCACTCAAGAAAAGGTTGTTGAGAAGAATTATAACATATAGGTATATAATACGTTGGTATAAATTTAAACCTAAATTTATTTTATATTACGTTTAAATATAAATTAAAATAAATTTTACATAACAATCACAAAAATCATTTATTTTATATTTAAATAGAATAGATTATAATTTGATTTTGAAATAAATGACGAATTGGTCTTTTTGCTAATCTTCTTCGGAAGAAGAAGGGGGAAGAAGAGGGGGAGCTGTGTGTGCCATTTTCCTGCAAAAAGAAGAAACAAGTTCAGTGATTTGATGAAATTCCCATTCATTTATTAATAGCCCTTTCCAAAATATGGGTCTTACTAAGATTTTGTGTAAATTAATTTGATGATAGGTCGGCAAAGATATGATTTTTAGAAGAATTTGGAATGTGAGAAGTGGGATAAGCATGAAGTTGATGCAGAAAATGAGAAGAACATTCTCAGTTTCAAGTCAATCTGCAGTTGATTTGGCTTCAAATGATGCTGAACTCAGGGTCTTCATTGTTGCTGGGGAGGTTTCTGGTGATACAATTGGTTCCCGTGTAATGAGTTCTCTAAGAAAGCTTTCTCCTTTGCCTGTCCGTTTTGCTGGTGTCGGAGGGTAAAGTTTCTCTTTCTTTTAGTTCATCATATTTGCTGCCTTTTTCTGGTCTGCCAAGAACAGTTTGCAACTTTGTATGTAACTTTTAATTTTAGGATGAGGTACATCTTTAAGATTGTGAAAGAAAACTCCACTATGGTGTTCATATAATTGATAACTATGCCTTGATATGTTTTCACACTTTCTGGGCACCCTTATTTGTTGAAGAGTTCCACATCAGATGAAAAAGTGATCATGGTCTAGTTATATGGACTTGGTTAATACTCCCTGATGAGTTAGCTATGGTCTACTTATATGGACTTGGGTAACACTCCTTGATGAGTTAGCTTTTGGGATTGAGTTAGATTGAAGATGCATTTCTTGACATGGCGTCAGAGTAGGACTCATTCCAACTATTGGGTACCGATGTTGGGCCCCATATTAAATTGCCCACGCACCAGATATGTAGCATGTGAGGTGGGGTGTGAAGACTCCTCCATTTCTTTACATTATTGATGATTAGTAGCTTGTTAAAGTTACTAATTCAAAATTGGAAGTATCTTATGATTTTTACTAGTTAATAACGCAGTCAAGTTGTCAACTCCTTTATCACTATCATTATTCTTTATTTGTTTATTTTTAGGAAGATGATGTCTACTCAAGGGTTGAATTCTCTGTTTCCAATGGAAGATATTGCAGTAATGGGCATTTGGGAGTTGCTGCCGTATCTTAATCAATTTAGGGTATGGATACTTACGAATATCTACTTAAAGAAAATCAAGTTAATAGTTTTTCCAAGTCATTAACTTGAAGTGATACTTGAAAGAAAACAAAAAGATTCATGCTGTCTGAATGGTTTGTACATGCATGAAATTTGGACCTTATTGGATTTTGAAATGGCAGGTTAGGCTTAAACAAACTATAGAAGCTGCTCTTTCTTTCAAGCCTCATGTTGTACTCACTGTAGACTCTAAAGGATTCTCCTTCCGTTTCCTAAAGAATTTGAGGGGTAATGCTCTGTAGCTTTTGTGAGTTCGAAAGAGATTTTGAAGTTTAACTTTAAACTGGGAAAAATAAGGTAGTAGGAACACAGGAAATACATTTTGCAGCTACTTGTGTTCAACAGGGCATGGTTAGCCCTCTGCACTTTCATTATGTATCACCATCATTTTGGGCTTGGAAAGGTGGTGAAGCGAGACTTAAAGGACTTCTTCAGTTTGTGGATCATGTATTATGCATTCTTCCATTCGAGGCAGAAGTCTGTAGATCAAATGGTCTAGCAGCAACCTTTGTTGGCCATCCAACTCTTGAAGATATTTTGGAATTCCAGGTAAATCAGTATTTTGATGTGTTTTGTTCTATATTTGGTACATGACAATCAGTAGTAACAACTAAACGTGGTAGTACTTCGTTCATCACTCAAAAGTATGCCTTCTAAGTTCTACAACCCTAGTCTTGGGTCTTTAGTTTTTGATCTTGGAGATGTTCTTTCTTTTCTAATGTAGTTTAATGGCACAAGGATCATTTTTACTATTCTAATATAGTTCTATATTGAATTTAAGGGGAGAGATGCCACAGAAAGAAGATACCAAATTCAAGGAAATGCTGAAGCATTTTTAACTGACTATGGAATATCATCAGGTACACAACACTTGTAAGATACTGTTTCTAGAAAGTTTCTGTTGTAACATAATAGACAATATCTTTTGCCTAGTGTTTCGTGAAAGTATAAAGTTGTTTAACGTGTGAAAAGCCTTCATTAATATGAACAATATATATTTCTATGCTTTTGCTGTAATTTGTCATTTACCTAACAACGTAAAATCTTATTCTTCATGTTCACTTCTCGTTTGTTGAAAGCTCTATCTCCTTCTCAGTGGCTTACCAATGAAAGGATATTGATTTCCTTTTTATTATTTGGTTGCGTGCTAATCTTCCAATTTTAGTTATCTTCGTCAGCTCTCTAATTATGTTTGTTAGTTTAATTTGAAGGATTCCCAGTTATTTCCTTGCTTCCTGGAAGTAGATTGCAGGAGGTTACCCGAATGTTCCCCATATTCTCAAATACCTTGGATCAATTAAAAGGTTCTTTTCCAAACTTGGTAGCAGCAGTTCATGTAGCACCTAATCAACACGTCGAAGACTACATCAATAAAGCTGTTAGTAAGTGGTCATCATCTGTTGTATTGGTTTCTGGAGGATCACACCAGATGAAATACAATTCATTTAGTGTAAGGACTTGAGTCTTGTACCTATACATTATATAGTAAAGTAGCTAGAACTAGTGTTATGACTTATATATTTTGTCATTATATTTTGGGTCTTAGCAAAAGGGTTGAATGTCACTATTCTAGAAGAGCTCAATTATTTTGAAACAGACTGCCCAAAATGACTCAATGAATTTGAACATGGGGTAATTGGAAATAGGGCAAGTCTCTTGGTGGTATTCAACTATTCATAAGGTAGAAATTTCAATTATTTATGCTTTGCAATTGAATGCTAGCATCTTTCCATCCTTCTTTGCATTGAGTTGTTACTCCAAATGGTGAGAGGATTAGAAGAGCCAGCATTTTGCCCCACATTGATGGGTCTGGATGGGGGGATCTAATATCCAAGGATGATGATTTAGTCTTTACTACTAAAGGCTGACCAATTGGAAACGATGTCATCTTGTTCTAGTTTTTGTCCTTGGTGATAGGTGATATATCAAGCTTTTTCAGTTACATATAATCTTTAAGAAGCTCAAGTTGTATCCCAAAGCTGTGTATGAAAACACGGTAAAAGCTTTCACAAAATTTATGCCTCTTTTCTTTCTTGAGTCGTTTCATTCTTTTGGTAATTCAAGGAGTTGCAACGTGGATTAGGTTCTTCAGGTGGAGGATGTTCCAATAGTTTGTAGTTACACCACAATAGGTTTTAAATAAACTTCGTGTTAACCAACAAGACTTTTCCCAACTATAGTTGTGACTTGCTGAGTATTTGGATTGTGAGAATTATTTACTTGACACTGTCAGATGTCAGATTGTCACCATCATTAAGGTTCTCTTGTTATATTTTACCAAAAACTGAAACTTCAGTTCATTTTTAAATTATTTAGGGCAAAGCCTAAGGGGCCTCAATTTTCTGCTGTTGAATCATCTTTTGAGTACAGACGTGGCATTCTCTGTGTATGACTAAATCAACAATGTAGATAATACACGGATCCATGTGTTTGATTGCCCTTTCTTTTTCTTTTTCCTTTTACGGTTCATGGATGTCTAAATTGTTGTGCCATGTTTCAACATGGAGGTGGTAACTTGACCTATAACTTTGCATAATACAGGCTAGCAGTGTAGCACTATGTACTTCAGGTACAGTTGCAATGGAGATGCAGCTTGCACGACTTCCATGTGTTGTTGCATATCGAGCCCATCTCCTGACAGAATGGTTCATACGTTACAAAGCTATTATACCATACATCTCTCTTCCTAATATTCTATTGGATTCAGCTGTAGTACCTGAAGCTTTATTTCAGGAATGCACACCTTTGAAACTGGCATCATTGCTCAAGTAAGCTTTTACTAAATGGTTCTCGTCCCTTTTTGGTTTCTCACTCTGTCTGGAGAGATTTAACTAAACTTTGATGATGTGTAAAGTGAGTCTCCTTGACAATATGACAACAACAACATACCCAGTGAAATCCCATAAGTGAAGTTTGGGGAGGATATAATGTAGACAGACCTTACCACTACCTCGTGGAGGCAGCGACGCTGTTTCTGAAAGACCCCTCAGGTCAAGTGCAATAAATCTTGATATAAAGAAGAAGACAATGATGAAGACAATCGAAACAAGGAACAATGCAAATATAGCCAAAACAACAATAAAATAATGTGATGATTGAAATACCATAAATAATATACTAGTATAGATTATTTTTTAAAAGTAAGTAATAAACAATGATAATGGGAGAAAAAACAAGAACTACAATAATACAAGAAGTACCATCACAAACACCAGCCACTCTGAGCAAGACAACAACAGACTACATATTACCCTTCTATCCTAATTCATGTCCTCCACAGCCTCCTATTTAGGGTCAGTAACCTAGAGTTGCGCCCCTAAAACTTCTTTCGCCCACCTCCACTTCTCCTCATACCCTCTATAACCAACCTGTCGTACCTTCTCACCTGTGCATCTATGCATCTCCTCATCACATGTCCAAACCTTCTCAGTCTTGCTTCTCTCATCTTGTCTACCATAGAGGCCAAGTTGAAGAATAAGATAAAAAGAGAGTAATAATATAATAATACTGATGGAAATGAAAGGGGCAGAAATAAGAGATAGTATTGAAGAAAAGCTGTACCTATACACAACCTGAAGTATAAGTCCTTGTATTTTTTGGATTTCTGATGTAGTAATCTTTTGAATTTATATGACGTGGAGTCCGTGCTAGCCTTTCTCAGTTGCCTGCATTTGTACTGCAGATATCCTGCACCTTCTTGGTGCATTTTTTCATCCAAAAAATATATTCTAAAGAAAAGGTTTTTAAGATGAAAACTAGAGAGGTGCAATTGTGTGTGAAAGTACATGCTATAAATCTTCAAAATGGCTTGCATTGTGACTCTGGAATCTTCAATTGCAGGGATTTAACACTTGATGACAACCTTCGAGAAAAACAAATTATTGCTGCTGAAAAGGTTATTAAGCTGTTAAGACCTCCAGAGAATAGCTTTGGTTGCTCAACCCAGGTGGAGATGAGCGTTCCGCTTTCTGATTGTACACCAAGTATGATTGCAGCATATGCGATACTGCATTATCAGAGGAAGGTGGAATAAGATGTTTGGTTCTAGTTCAAGCAGTTGTCATGAGCAAAATGGAGTTGAGATGCACGCGGAAAGGTTTGAAGATATGTGTTTGTAGGTTGGCAACAGAAAGGCAGTTGAATCATTTCAGTAGTGGGTTGTCTTTCAACTAATGTTATTCTTGTCAGTTGATTTCCTTCTCAGTTTTCAGTTACATATAATCTTTAAGAAGCTCAAGTTGTATCCCAAAGCTGTGTATGAAAACACTTGATTAAATTAAGGACTGTTTGAATTGGATTTATGAAGTGAGAAGTCGAAGGCTATGAGAAATATTTCTAAGAGAAGTTGGGGAAGCAAAGGCTATATTAATCCAAGTATTTGAACAAACTTCTTAAAAATAGAAATTTTGAATCTTCAAAATTTATTTATACTTCCAAAGGCCTATTAATCATAGGGTAAAATGAGAAAAAATTACTTAATTATCATAATTTAGTAAGTGATCCAGGAGACATATATTTTTAATAGCATGTCCCTAAAAAAAGGCATAGAGGGAATATTAGACATACATAAGATAATAGTATTATGAGTGCTTCCGCTAGTTATATATAAATGTAAACAGAGATAGTAAATTAAAAATAAATACATACATTATTGTCTCTAATACTAAACTATTATATATAGTATTGTGTTGTACTAATTGAAATAAATGTAAGATTAAACTGAAAAAAGTATTACTGTGACAGGAATTAGAAAACAAGGAAATGAAACCAGATATCCAAATGGAAAATGGAAAAGATAATGTGCCAAGGACAAAAATAAAAGAACAAAAAAATGTATATATACATCTGGGAACTAACAGTAGATTTGCTCGACAAAATCCCTAACTAAATCACAACACTCACTTCAATTTGCTCGACAATGGCGTTCGAGCTCCCAAGCGATCTGATCCAGCAAGCCAAGATCTTGACTCGAACTGAAGCGGGTCTACCCGACTACCTCCCTGATGACCCATCACTTCCGGCTATGCCTTCTCTTTCCGCCACCGTCGCCGCCTTCGATCCTTCTCCACCTTATCTCCGCTGTAAACGCTGCCAAGGTAGGCTTCTCAGAGGGCTCCAGTCCTTGATTTGCATATATTGTGGTCACAAATTGCACCAAAACCCTGACGTTGCTCCTGACCCAATTTCATTTAAGTCCACTGTTGGCTATCAATGGTTTCTCCAAGCTCTTCGCCTTGATGGATCGGTATGTTGGGTCTCTCTATCCGAAACACACTCAGTTTGCTTATTGTTATATTTAATAGTGTTGGTTGCGTCCTGTTATGGCATATTTATAATGCAAGATTTGATCTTTTATAGGATGTTTTGCAGATTAGAATTAGAATTTTATTTTAAAAATATGTATATTTATACTGAATTTGTATCCATTGTGAGTTGTGACTAATGATTAGTGATAGCTGTGGTTCTTGGAATCTACTAACTTTGTATCCTTGGTGGATCGTATTGGGTGTCCGTTCTCCTTTCTCTTGAAAGCAAAATTTGCTTATTGCTTTATATGGTATGTTTTTGATAAGTGTTGTGTCTGGACCATCTTGCACATACCTCCATTAATTTGACGAGATTCCTGCCATCTCCCACTAGCAATTGGTGTTACTACCAGTAACTTAGTCAACCAAGGCCAAAGTCAAGACAAATGAGAAGAAATCACCTAGGCGTCATTTGGTATGAGGTATAAGGTAAATAGTCTTAGGATAACCTGTAGGATTATTTTATCCCATATTTAGTTGGAGCTATTGGGTAATCCCAGGATCATTTATCCCATCATTATTGCCTTCGTGATGGATAAGTTATCCCATATACTTGGTGGTATAATTTATCCTAGGATAATTTAGTCTGAGATTAGCTATTCCAGCATAACTTGTTCCCAATCAAATGACCCACTAGTGTTTTGTCTCTTCTAGGATTTGAATTTGAGAGCTCATGTTGCTCAACCCACTTTATTGAGCACATCCTTGGGTTTTTCATGGGTATTCCTACAAGATACGAGAGAATGATAATGCAACATGAGAGATTTTTTGTTTTTGTTTTATTCTTTTTAGTTACTGGCATATTTTCACTAAATTCTAATCTATGGTGAAAACTTAGTGAGTGCAGTGCTGGTACAAATCCACCTCGCTAGATCATCTTGGGTTTCTCTTCCTCTATCTTAAATCTCAATTTTGTTGATTGCTCTCTCTCAATGTCTTGCTTGCTTCCAGATATAGAGGGATGATAATTTAAGACTGGGCTCCTTTGTGTTTTCTTGGTCATTACTATGATTGATGCTTCAGTCTTATGGCTCTATATATCTCTCTGTAGCTAAGCAGGTGCAGATACGGTCGTGCTATTTATAAAATCTATATATAAAAAAGACTTATTGGGTTGAATGGTACTTGAATCACTTACTATACAGTGTATAGTTCTGCATAGCTTCAGTTGCTCACTAAATCTTCCTTCATTATTTTTCTCTTATGTCATCTAGTATTTCTGATAGACTTTTGTTAACTTATTGAATTAGGAATATGTGTTAAGAACTTGTCCCATTTGGTTTCCAGGAGAAGGTTGGAGCAGCTACTGAAAAGAATCAGGTAAACAAGGGGCCACGTTCACCTCATGATGAAGTTCTTTTATCTGATGTCCTTGATCTGAAAATAAGATGGCCAACTGAGCTGGAGACGGACAACACAATCATGAACAAGGCTTCAACCATGGCTCTGAAAGTAAAATAAGTGAATTAACTCAGAAATATCCTAAGAACGAGAGAATATAAATATGGAAGGGCAATGCCAGAAAAAAACGAAGGAAAAAGATGCTGACTGAAAGTTCCGTTCTTACGATCCGACTGGATTTGACCTGGATAACTTTCTTTCTTTTCCAAAGATGGAGAACATATCCAGTGCAGACAAAGAACCTGCAGTCATAAGCAATAATATTGGGTCTGCAGCAAATAAAACAATTGGAAATCACGAGGATCTTAGTTTGTTTGAGAATCTCAGATCCTCTGAACCAGCCGTGACCTCTTCAACAGTCCAAACTAGTGATGACTTTTCTGGATGGGAAGCAGATTTTCAGGGTGCTGGTTCAGGAGAGCAGAATGTGTCCAATGAATCTAGCTCTCCTATAAGTTCTGCAGTTGGTTCTGGAGGTCAGCATGCCTTTGCAGTTTTTGACACCTCTATGAGTTCCACAGTTAGTCCTGGAAGAGAGTATGAGGTTTCCAAATCAACTGATGCTTTTGTTGGCTCAGATATTGATCTTTCTGCTCAGCTAGAGACAGTTTTTGGAACCGCAGAAGGCCCAACGGATGGGAAACTGAAGGATGTTGTAGCAGTTTCTTCTGCAGCTAACGACTGGCCAGCAGTTGATGTATGGGATAGTGCAAATCCGGAAGTATCACAGAAAGCTGGGGACACACTTCCAATTTCCAGACCTAAGGATGCTGAATTAAAAAATAATTCAAACGATCCCTCAACCAGCATTGATTGGTTTCAAGATGACACATGGCAGACTCATAATGCACCAGCACCTAAACATGATACAACAAATGGAGATCATGATTCTTTTGATGAGTGGAATACCTTTACTTCCTCTGCACCCACCAAAGATCCATTTGAGAATGTACCTGCACCTAAACTTGATACAACAAATGGAGATCATGATTCTTCTGATGAGTGGAATACTTTTACCACCAATGCACCCAGCAAAGATCCATTTGAGAATGTACCTGCACCTAAACTTGATACAACAAATGGAGATCATGATTCTTCTGATGAGTGGAATACTTTTACCACCAATGCACCCAGCAAAGATCCATTTGAGAATATGCAGGTGCAAAGCAACAGAGACAGTAACTATAGCGCAGAACTAACAAATTTTAGTTCAAATCTAGAAGATATGGATTTTGGCAGTTTTTCGCAGTCAGATCTTTCTTCAGGTGCACCTGGTACGGAAGTGAATGGGCATATTTCGGAAGTTCCAACCATATTCAGGTGTGTGGATATTTTTATTATTTTTGTTATATGGCCTCAATATTGACTGATTTAGGAAACTTTGTGGAGATCCTGAAGAACATACACATCAACTATGGCTCTTATACTGTGGTTGGGGTGAAAAGAGAAGGGGCTGGAGGATTGGAAGGAAATGTGGGAATTAGGTTGAGTTCCCTTGTTTAAGAGTAAAGAAGGTGAAGACCCCTCAAGGTGGCTCAGTGGTTTGGGTTTGAGACTTCCAAGTTGGAAGTCTCAAGTTCGAAACCCCTTGCCAGCGAAAGCAAGGGGTTTGCCTTCTGGGTCAAGCTCGTTGCACTGAGCTTGCCTAGTTCGGGTTACTCTCCTGTGTGATTTACGAGCTATTGCATAGGAATAGGGGTTTTGCGCTGTGCGCACCCAAAGGGTCGCAGTTACATATTTCCCTTGTCATCATCACGAAAAAGAGAGAGAGAGAGAGAGAGAGAGAGTAAAGGAGGTGAAGTTAATTTAAAGGGGTCAGAATATCCCTCCACATAAGCTTTTTCCATTTGGAAAGTAGTAGAAATATTTTGGATTTACGTCTATACAAAATGAGTGAAATTAAATTATCAGAATCTTACCTCGGAGTAATAATTAAGTTAATTTCTCTCTTTCACCTTGCTCTTCCCTTCCTGGAACCAAACATAAAGTAAAAAGTAGAAATAGAGAAATTAGATCTGAACAAAATAAAATCACAGAATACAAGTCTAAGAAAAAGCAATAGAAAAGAAAGAATCTGGAAGAATACAGGCTTCAACCATGGCTCTGAAAGTAAAATAAGTGAATTAACTCAGAAATATCCTAAGAACGAGAGAATATAAATATGGAAGGGCAATGCCAGAAAAAAACGAAGGAAAAAGATGCTGACTGAAAGTTCCTTGGAGAAGCTAAGCATATAATAAGCTTAAAACAGCTTAGAAGTTTTATCATTCAACTTTAGTGCAAATTTGGGACTGAAGAAGTAGGAACTGAAAATTGAACTGTAACATCCTTTATGTGCAAAGTCCAATTCTCAACAGACTCCTCTTCCTCCCTCACCCGAAAACCAGAAATTTCAAAGAATGGAAAAAAAGATGCAGCCCAAGTTCTTTAAAGGGTTTTACAATGTAGTAAAGATTGAAAGGGAAGCTCCTGGAGAAGTAAGATTAGATAGGTTCTTTTGGAGCGGGAAAGGAAATGATTTTCGTCTTCCCAGGATGAGGATGATGTGTTTCCTTGTTCCAGAGAAGTAAACTCACAACAATAACAATGATGGTTCAAATCCAACCTTGTTTGGAAAAAAATCGAGCGATATTATGGATATTTCATTAGGCAAAGCAACTCCACCCCTTGCTCGTGCCAACAACATACACAGTATACTCCCACAAGTGGGATTTGTTAGAGTAGATTTGATCTCTGTCCAGTTGGTTTGTATTAGTTTGTTGGTTAAGTCTGTCTATTGTTGTTGAGATAAATGTAACCTTGGGATGTGGCTAGAGTATCCTAGGTGAAATTTGAGATTGTCTATTGTTCTTCAGGGTAGTCTTAACTTAGGGACGCTGGCCAGTAGACTAGACTACCTGAGACGAAGCAGTAGAAGAAAGAGATCCAGGAATAGATGGAAAAGGTTTTTTTTAACAAGTTTGCAAAATATTGATACATCTGACCTTGGAGAGTTTTACTTATTTAGATCATGACTGAATTCATGTTTCCCTTGTTACCAATATTTAACTGTTAATTTCCTACATTTGAGTTCAATCAACAATTTCTTATAGTTCATTTACATCTTTTAGTGCTGTTGATACCCCAAGCAAGGTTGGTGACGATGCTGGACATGCTTCAGAGAATGCAGCCATTCATGCTGAATCAAATCCATCGAAGAATGATATGGATTTAGAAGGTATAATGTCGCAGATGCATGATCTTTCTTTTATGCTCGAGACCAATCTATCCGTTCCCTCAAAAACCAACGTTTCTCCTCCCAAGGATTGATACATCTCTTTGCTCATGGTTTGACTTCAAGAAGATTCATGTAATCAAGTTGTAGTTGTTCATGTACTTTATTATAAAAGAATATGATTGTTTTTGTAGCTTATTATTATAAATTTCTTGAATGGGTGCAAAAGAGTGACGTGTTTGTCTCCGGATATTTTGTTGTAACTGAAGAGAGAAGTAGAAGAGTTTGCTTTTCTTGTTTTATTTGGTGAGGTACACATGAGCTTTCTGTTTGATATGACATTCTCAATGGACCACTTTATGCTTATGGGATACGTCTAGGGAACACATATAAAAAGCAGTTCATGTTCTAACAATAAACTTATATTGAACTTCTGTAAAGATCGGATGGTGTTTCTATATAGATCTTATTGCTACCTTGTGAAGGTAAAGAGGTGGTTTTCAATATATCCCCAGCTCAAGTAAAGCTCAAGTATACGGTCAAAAAAGACTTACAAAGTTGCAATAAAGGAAAATGCTAAATTTTCATGAGCAACGACGGGTAACTTCATTTCAGCTGAACAAGCTACCATTCAGTACACAACAAAGCAACCATTCTGTACACAACAAAGCCACAATTCCGTACACAACAAAGCAACCATTCAGCACACATGACACAACAATGCAAGAGTATCAGTTTTAACGAGACTAAGAAGTTCTCGAGCTTTTAACAGTTGAACAAGTTCACTACTGAGGTCATTGTTTGCTGTATTTTTCCTACAGAATAAGTTCACGTCTTTCCCTTTCCCTTAGCCTTTGGATTTGTTGTAGCCTTCTCAATCTTTTCTGTCTTCAATCGGTGGAAGATGTAGACATCCATAAATATTGAGATGTAGCATCTGCAACCTCCATGAAATTTCATGGTCATACATATACAAAAGTTTACAATTACACACAAGAAGCTGTAACAGTAGTTGAAAAGATCTATATTCTTTTATGGATACAAAAGAGATTAATCAGTGGTCACTATTTGCACCACTAAAGTCACAATATTTTTTTGTAAGATTAAAGTAATTAACTTTTTGTAACAGTACCAGCAAACTTAATCGAAATACTAGTTTTTGAAAAGATTGCAATATAATCTTCCTTCAAAGTGAACCGCAGCAATACGTGCCAACTTTCTAATAACCCAATGTTACATTCACCCTTAAAACCTAATTGTTGAGGCAATATTTTTCGTAGATCTGGAAGTTCTGGCCTTCCATGTGAGAATTTGGCAATGAGAGCGTATTTTAAATTCTCCTCCATGATAAAGCTTTCAAGGTCGTTGGAGTCAAACACCACTATAGGTTCTCCATGTTGAAGAATGACTGGTTTGAGAGATTTCTCAATAGATTGTTGGTTCCCGCTGATTGCCAAAGCATATGTAGGCCTTGTAAAAGAATTCACGTTTGTCTCTCCCACGGCCATAGGCTGGGGAGAGGGCGAAGCAGCCATGGCTGCTATTCACGCCATATATCGCTAGAGAGAGAGGAGAGAGCTTTTGAGGTTTGGGGTTTTTTTTTGATGCCCTGGTCAATGAAGATAATAATGAAGTAGAAAATTTTCAAGGTGATCTTCGTGATCATCTCAATGCTAAAAAAGTTAATTTAGATAGGATGAAAGTTGGTGAAAAGGATGATGATGGAACAGTTAAAGAATTAGATGCAGAGGCCGGAAAGATTGGTGTTGAAGATCAAAATTTGGTGTGCCAAAGTGAAGAAAATTCTGGCGAGCGCCTGGGGAAAGCAGTACCGCATGACTATGCATCAGGGAACCATATGTTATCCATAATTCCTCAAAACTGGCGAGTTTTCACCGAAAAAAAAAATTACATCTTCTCCCGGTCAACAAATTGGTACTTTAGCCGATCGTGTTGGAGTTGAAGAGCAACTCATTGTGGTGTCAGATCAGAAAATTAACCAATCTAAGGATGCAAAACTTGGGCAAAAGATCAAGGATAAAAAAGAGAATAAAGTGGATCATGATATTGCTGAAAATTCAAGTGAGAATAATGGACCTAAAATAAGATGGCGAACCTTCCTTGACATTTGATCACATTGATCCATGCACGCCAGGCACAAAGGAACCACTTGAGATTCCAAGAAAAAATGAAGGACAGTTGGTCCATATGGATCTGATGGAAAAATCTGATCTCAACCTGAGAATTTGGCAATTGATA
The DNA here is from genome assembly GCA_000787875.1 of Solanum virginianum. Taxonomy (NCBI): domain Eukaryota; kingdom Viridiplantae; phylum Streptophyta; class Magnoliopsida; order Solanales; family Solanaceae; genus Solanum; species Solanum virginianum. The sequence continues at coordinate 3,233 of DF367620.1, read as the reverse complement.
TAACATCACAAAGTCTTGACAGACAAAGGAATATTGCAGCTTCAAAACATGGTGATGTGCAACCATTCGAAGCTACTGTGCAAGCAGAAATTTCTAGCAGTAATGAGAATGCAATTGGGAACTGGAACATAGTTGCACCAACGAAATCAATTTCTATGGGTATTAGGCTCTTGACGAGTCGAAGTAAATCTCCAAGCCTTGAAAATAGGCAACATGTAGCAACGAATCTAATAGTTCCATCTGATGAGGATATGGTCTGTACAAATCCATTTAAGGTGCTCAAGGGAAAGAAAGAATTAGAGTTAGTTTAATCCCATGAAGGAGCAAACTTCTGGTTCGTCATGATAATTGTTTACAAACTTTGGCTCAAGTTGAATTTGGACAACAACTCTTGTTGTCCACCAAGAACGATAAAGATTATGTGAAAAGGTATGTCATCACTCTCTCAAGCTAGTGTCGCAGAAGAGATGAGTGCTCCTAGGTGGGCTGATTTGGTTGATGAAGAAGAGCATGTTGCACCTCCTTTTTGGAATAGCAAGTTAAGCCCAAAAGCTCCAGAATTTGTGCCTAAAAGTTCGATCTCAAAGAAAATAAATTAGAGAATTTAGCGTCGGGATATAGTCCGGCCAACTAATGCCTATGCAATCGATTTGGGTGATGATTGTTTTGATGAGGACGAGGAAGATACTATGTTGGACATATGCTTTGATAAAGTCGCTAGGGATGGAGACCTCTCACCTAGGCATCAAAGAAGTGGAAGTAGCAAAAACAAAAAGAAAACACATGGAAGGCAACATAGTTGGGATGGTAAAGTGATGAGGGATTTTGTTACAAGACACCTACCGTTGCGACTGACAAAGCAGAATCACATGACAGTATCAATAGATTCGACCAGATCCAATAAATCCAAGAAGAAGTGATGAACTATCAGATATTGTTGGATAAATTTGAAGAAGAGGACACGAGGAAAATACTCCAGACTGCTTTAGATGGGTAATCTATCTTTTTTAATTCATACATCCATAAAGAGAAATTTAAGGTTGGTAACTCAACTTTCTTCTTGGTTTTTAGATTTTTACTTTATTTGAGTATCATCGTTAGTAATATCATCATAGAATGTATTACAAACATTGTGATGATCATAGAATACCTAGTTCCCTCTAGTTCTTTTTTTCTTCATGCTTGTTAATTAGTAGAGGTTCGTTACCTCAGGTTTGACAAGGTAAAATCTAGCCCTCCTTCTTCTAATTATTCCTACTGAGGTTTTTAATTTTAATAAAAAGCTTGCTAGACACTTGTCTAGTGGTTAAATTCATTTTAAAAAAGAACTTTTTGTAACACTTAAGTCACAAGACTAGTTTTTGTAACAAGGAGAGCAGTTGAACTCACACGAAGAAGGTGCTCAAAGGTGTCGTCAAATAGCTGAGGAGGAATTTGATTTCTGAATGCATCACATGGACTACATAATGAAAGTTGATCAAACAACAAATCAAGGAGAGATATAGCTGATACTTGGAGAGAAATCACAATTATGAAACTTGAGCAGCAGGGTCGAGAATGTTTACCCGATGAACCTTAATATTTCTGAAAGACTTAGATAACATTGTACCACATATGCTAGATGCAGCAAACGAGGTTCTTGAGAAAGTTTCTGTACCACTCATCCCAAGACCTGTACTATCGAGAAGAAGCGTTCAGGCGTAGCATAACAATAGTTCATTCCCCTCTCTTGCATCAGAATTTTCATAACTATGAGGGTTGCAACCTGTGTGGAGGTATGAGACACCACATCACCATAAAACCATCAAAGTCATTCACAAACACTATCTATAAAGCAGTATGGACCTAAAATAAGATGGCGAACCTTCCTTGACATTTGATCACATTGATCCATGCACGCCAGGCACAAAGGAACCACTTGAGATTCCAAGAAAAAATGAAGGACAGTTGGTCCATATGGATCATCACACTGCACCAGCAAGCAAAATTCTGTTGGTCCTTATTCACCTGATTCTTCCCATACTACAGAAACTTGATTCACTCTTATGAGTAGTTTGGCCTAAATTTAATTTCAATTGGTATCAATTCAAGAACTGACACTACCTTTTATGAGGTCCCTTCTTTTTTCTGGATTATTGGCCATAACCTGAAGAATATCGCCATAAAAGAGTAAGGCGGATACATATCATGAAGTGGTGGAAAATTGGGGTCACGGAATAAGTAATGACACGCGATATCAAAAATTCAGTTCACGGGCTTCATCTCAACAGAAGCTTGTTGAAAAACTTGTTACAATTAAGAAATCATCTTCATCGAGTATGTTAATTTTTGAGAATTACAATTCTTTTTACCCTTTCTAAGAAAGTTTTCTCACATATACGGATTGAACATAAGTTAATATGAAGAACATTGTACCACAAAAGTAAAAAAGAAAAAAGAGTACTCATACTTAAACAAACGAGAAATGTACTAAAAGAGACACAAACATTTAACATGGTTCGGTTAACCGACCTGCATCCTCAAGATAAGATG
>DF367621.1:14554-28369 GCA_000787875.1 Solanum virginianum | reverse complement strand
AGTCAGGACCAATATATCGCAAAGTCAACTTTCCCTTCTTACAAAATCTCATCACACCCTTCATGGGTGAAACCTTCAAATACGTCCAACCATTCACCTCACAATCTAAATCCCTTCTCCTAACACCAGTGTAGGACATTTGGCAACTCTGTGCAGTCCCCAACTTCTCTTGGATAATTTTCACCTTCTCTATAGCTTGATACACTAGGTTTGGTATAATCAAGTCAGCTTTACCAACCTCAAACCTACTAATCAGCAATATGTGTCTCCTCCCATAAAGGACTTGGTAAGGAGCCATCTGGACATTTGAATAAAAGTTATTATTATAAGCAAACTCAATAAAGGAAGTAGTGATCCCAATTACCATTGAAGTAAATGACACAAGTTCTCAACATTTCCTCCAATGTGTAAATAATATGCTCTACCTAGCCATCTATCTAAGGTAGTGTTAGGTTGCTCCTAAATCTTGGGCTTTCTATATTGACTTCTAGAACTAAGCAGTGAGTTGGGCTCCTTTGTCTGAGATGATGGACAAGGGAACTCTATGAATTCTGATAATCTCTTGGATAAACATTAAGGCATAGTCTTTTATTGTGTTAGTAGTCTTAACTAGTACGAAATGGGTTGATTCGAGCATCCTATCGACAATTATCTAAATGAGTCATGTTATTTGTAGGACCTTGATAAGCCTTTAATGAACTCCATATTAATCAGCTCCCACATGCACTCTTGAAATTCAAAGTCCTATGCCACATCACTTAGCCTTTGGATCTCAACCCTGACTTTCTGAAAATTTGGGCACCTAGAAAAAGAATCTGCAATGTCTCTCTTCATTTCACTCTACCAATAGACTTCTCTCAAGTCATGGTATATCTTAGTAGAGCTCAGATGGATGGAATATCTAGAGCTATGAGCTTTTTCCATGATTCTTTTTCTAATATGATCAAAAATTGAACATACAATCTGCTTAGGTACCTCAACACACCATCTCCCTCTTTGGCGAAAGTTATCACCTTTTATTAATGAACATCTTCAATTTATTGGATTAAGATAAGATCTTCATCTTTCTTTCCATTTAGCTTCACTACAAGAGATAATACAGGCCCATTCTAAATGATGGCTCCATCTTCACTAAAATCAACAAGTTGAACTCCTAATCTCGCAAGTTTGTGTACCTCCTTAGTCAACTATTTCCTCTCCTCTTCGACATGTGCAATGCTCCCCATAGATAACTTGGTAATTTTTAACTAGATGGTAGAGAATGTTCATATAATTGTTCTCAGCAACTCAAGTCATCTTCTTTGCCTAAGGTTGAGCTTTATCTACTAAAAACATATTGCAAGCTCTTGTAGTCTGTGAGCATATTCATATGATCTCCTACAAATAGTGATGCCAAATTTTCAACACGAAAACCAATACTTCCAATAGCTATCCTTTTCCATCTGTTGGAAAATTCTCAACAAATTATTACAAATTTGAGAGTATTCCTGGTTCTTAAGAAGGATTGGAATTAAAAATTTGAATTTTTCTCAATACCTATCTAATTTTTTCCTCGCAAATTGAACTTCATTTCTCCTATAAATTCCCCTCTAGGTCGTTGTAAGAAGGATGATTTTTGAAGGTTAGGTTTTAGTGTCACACAAAGAGAAAATACATTAAGGATTTAGGCGTAATAGAGGTAGAAATCCCAAGAAAAACATTTTATTCTCTTAGCATCTAAACACCAAAAATTTATATTTGTTTGTTCTCCATCGTAAACTCTTGTTGGAAGTTACAACATTTGGAATCAGCTGGTTGAACCCTTTAGCTCGCCGTCCTAGTTTTGCTGCTCCTAACAAGTCTAATTGGACTCTACTTTGTTGCATCCTCTATGGTTGAGTTAAACTCAATGTTTCTAGTCAGTTTGGGTTTTTTTTAAGGAAGTGGAAAGCTATTGTATAGGACAGGGGAGTTGGAAAACTGTAATACCTTGAAAAATTCTAAGCTAAGATTCAAAGTTTCTTCTTATGTGTATGGGATCATACCAAGTGATTCAAATCTTGAATATAGGTATAAAATCATATACAATAGTGAGATAATATATTTGATATGAATTAAGGACATAAAAATCCTTTAAATAAAGTTGAGATAAAACATCCCTTACCGATTGAGTTTCGATATGAAATTCTATGCAATTAGATGATCTTTAACTTCAAGGTTGCAAATAAATGTTAAGATCCTTTACTAAGTACTTAAAGTGTGTTGGATGTTATTTGAGGTCATAAAGGACATGCTAGGCCAAGCCAAGTTCAAAACATTTCCATCAGCTAAGTTTTGGTATGAGTTTATAGAAGGGTCAACTTCAAATGGTCATATCTTTCAACACATAATGAGTTAGGTAACCTATAAATTATTAAATGAATATCTTGAAATTATCATTTCAATACATTTGATTTCATTTTAATCGGAGTTCGAAATAAAGGTTATGATTATTTTATTGAAATGTATTGGACTGTCAGATTTGGCGATGTTATGCCCAAAGTCCCGTTAAGGCAGACTGGTACCCATTACCAATAAGGCTCGGGAGAACCAACCTATATCCATACATATCTTGTACTCGTACTGTGGAGATCTACTAGCGTCTTACCTGCAGCATGACATGTAGGTCCCCCATAAGGGACGTCAGTATGAAATAATGTACTGAATATGTAAGGCAAGAAATATTATATATGAAGTAACAACTCAAATGAAACTATGCGCTGGTGTAGGATAAGAGACCACCTTTAGTTATACTGTAGAATCATGTACTTTATGTTCTTTTTATTACTTTACCTTTACTGTATAATCTGTGCATAAGTAATATAAATGACCAGCTGATCAGTGGTAAATATATACCGGGATCGGTCCTGACTAGGCTTTTCCTTTCAAGCCTTGGGCTACCCCTTGTGATAGGATTAATCCTGGCTAGGTGATTCTTTCGCCCCTCGGGTTACCACCAATCAATAAGCAATATACTTTACTTTATCTTTCAATTACCTTTGAGATGATTCTTTTAGCGATCATAATATTGGAGCTATAGAACTGTAGATATAGAATGTGATATGTAAATAATCATACAAGGCAATATGACAATGAAAAGAGTATGTTACACAAATAATGAAATGCGTTTGAAATGAAACAACTCGTGAACTTTATTTAGTAACAAGGACCCATGTGACTTGGTATCCACGTATATATGTAGATTTGAAGGTGACTATGTATGGGAGCATATGAACATGTGAAAGAGTGAAGACGCAGCTAATAGTTGTGTCAGAGTTGGTAAGTACCTTTATGTACCAAGGAAGAATCTACATTTCATGCCAAGTAATACGACATCCAGTAGCCTTACATACCTCGCTATACAAGCTCGCTATTACCTCAAGACATCCTTTCCTTCCTCCAAATATTTATCTACAATATAGTAGGTGATAAAACTAGCATTAGCAGCCAATAGATACATCTTGGTAGCCCAATCTCATAAAAAATAACATACGAGTAGCAAGCGGATAATTATAAACCCGAGCGTATTCTTTCAAACTTTTCGCCCCTAATTGTATCTTCTAATACACATTCTCATATATATATTATATGCAGCTTGTTTTAGTGACATAATAGTCTTACAACAGCCCACAAAGCACAACACATAACAATTCTACACAACATAAAAATAGGCAGCATAATATTACATTCCTTCGCTATATTTTGACGTCGACAATTCCAAACCTATTCCAACTTTAACCAAACAGTCATCATCATATATACACATAAAACCAGTCCTAAAATGGTTCAAAAATATCCCTCAAAATAGGTGGAGGACGTGATACAATAGTCCTCAATCAATCAGCCTACAAGTTCCTATTACGAGCACAATTATGATATCACACAAGAACTCACTTTTGTGGACTATAAAAATGGTACAGTAGTCTCTATATATCATTATAGAAATAGTAGCCTCCTTTCATAATCAATCCAACCAAAAAAAAAGAAAAGCTTCCAAATAAACAAGAAAAATGTACAACAACTTTTAGAACACATGTTGTCCAATATTTCAGCAAAGGTATAATCAACTTAACCTCTTATTTTACATAAGAAAACCATACTAAACACATAAGTATTCTTACTTAACTTTACCCTCAAGGTATAGAACTTCTCTAAGAACCCTAAAAGTCTCTTGTGGCTGCTTGTAAAGTCAAGAAAGAGTTGAGACAGAACTTGCAAAACAATCTGATTTTTTTTGTTCAAGTTTAAATGGCTTATGGGAGTTGTTTTAAACCCTTTTTAAAGGGGCAATTTGGGTGACCTACTAAGGCATTTTTAGCCTCATTTTGCTAAGCTGGTGATGCAACTTCTTGCCCCTTTCACTTGGGCCTTATTGGGTTCAAATAGGTTGGGCCTTTGCTGCCCATTTTTCCCCTTTCTCTTAGATAGTTTGGGCCTAAATTGTCAAAGAAATTGTGATGTCTTTGGGATCTTTTTGTATCCTTCTTGGCTGAAAATATAGTCCATTTATGATTCTAAAACATGGGCTAAAGTTACACCCTTAACATGGACTTTATTAATAATTGGACTTGAACAGATTTGATACTGGGCCTTATCTCTGTCTAGCTAGCAAATTTAAGCTAAGCAAGTAGGTGACTCACCTACTAGATTCCTAAGTCCTACAAGCACCTTAACTCTCTCACTTCATTTAAGGTCATGATCTCCTTAATTTGACTTAAAACTTGTATACATTTGACCCTCTTAAGCGTTAGACGTATATATCGCCCTCTAATTTGAGATTCAAGCATTTTTAAAAATAGGCGCTAATTTGACCAAGCCATATCATATTTCATGTGCATAGGACTAGTACATGTAAGGTGTGGGGTGTTACATCATCCCCTCTTAGGAATATTCATTCTCGAATGCTAGCATAATTAGACAGCTTAACCATGTTCAACGCAATAATCATTCAAACACACGTACCTGCTAAGACCCCAATTCTGCATGTTGCACTTCCTCTTTAAATAAGAAAAGGTATTTTCATTTTATCACATCCTCAGCCTCCTATGTTATCTCTTCTACTTGTTGGTTTCTCAAGAGTACTTTTACTGAAGTTATTTCTTTATTCCTTAGCTTCTTAACTTGATGATCTAGAATAGTAATAGGTAACTCTTCATAGGTGAGATCTTTTGTAACCTGCATATCTTCAATAAGAGTGATACGAGATAGGTCACATATGTATTTTCAAAGCATTGAGTTATGAAAGACTGGATGAACCATTGAGAGCTCTTGGGGTAGCTCTAGTTCATACGCAACCTGCCCAAACCTTTTAATAATGTTATATTGCCCTATGTAACATGGGATTAGTTTTCCTTTCCTACCAAACCTCATAACCCTTTTCACTGGAGACAATTTTAAAAATATCCAATCCCCTACTGAGAATTTCAGTCCTCTTCTCTTAGCATTCGCATATGATTTGTGATGACTTTGGGCTGTTTATAGCCGCTGCTGTATTATCCTAACTTTTTCAATATCTTATTGTACTAGATCTAGCCCAAACAAGGTAGTTTCAACCACTTCAAACCATCCAATCGGTGACCTATATTTCCTTTCATATAAATCTTTGTAAGGTTCCATCTTGATACTTGAGTGGTAGCTATTATTATAGGCAATTCAATAAGTGGAAAATGGTCCACCCAACTACCTTCAAAGTCCAATGCACAAGCTCACAACATATCTTCAAGTGTTTGAATGGTGCATTCTGCTTGATCGTCTGTTTGAGGGTAGAATGTTATATTCAAATTCACTTATATTTCTAAACTCCTTTGGAAGGACTTCCAAAACTTTGTAGTGAATTGAGCTCCTCGGTCATATATAATGACAAATTCACTTATGTCCCTAAACTCTTTTAGAAGGACTTCTAAAACTTTGCACTGAATTGAGCTCCTCGGTCAGATATAATGGATATTGGGACTCCATATAGCCTGACTATCTCTTTGAGGTATAGCTTGGCATACTCTTCAGTTGTATAATCACTCTTGACTGGCAGGAAGTGTGCTGACTTTATGAGTCTATCAACTATTACCTATATGGAGTCAAACTTTTGAAATGAGCGAGGCAACCCGGTAACAAAATCCATATTAATCATATCTCACTTCATGTTGGAAGCTCTATACACTACATATAACCTCTTGGCTTTTGATGTTCTACTTTCACTTATTGGCAATTTGGATATTGAGCCACAAATTTTGCAAGGTCCTTTTTCATACCTCCACACCAAAACATTACCTTCAGGTCATGGTACATTTTAGTTGATGCTGGATGGATGAAATATCAGGAATGATGAGCTTCTTCCATTATCCTCTTTCTTAATCTATTAATATCAGGCACACATAATCTATTTCGATAGTAAAGTACTCCATTTTGTGTAAGGTCAAAGCCCTTTATTGTACCCTGACTCACCTTGTTTTTAAGTCATCGTAAATAGGATCCTCAAACTATTTTTCTTTTACCTCTATTACCAATGAAGACGCTGTTGTATTATGTACAATAACCCCTTTCTTTGGAGTTCAAGAAGGCAAACTCCCAAATTGGCTACTTGACATAGATCCTTAGTCATTCCTTGACTTACCACGGCTTGATCATTAGTATTCATGATTGCCTTACGACTCAGAGCATCGGTTACCATATTTGCCTTCCCTAGATGGTATAGTATATCAACGTCATAATCCTTTACTAGCTCTAGCCATCTTTGCTGTCTTAAATTTAGGTCTTTCTGCTTAAAATTTAGGTCTTTCTACTTAAAGATGTATTGCAAACTCTTATGATCTATATATATATCAACGTGAACCCCATCAAATAGTGGGGCCATATTTTCAGAGCAAACACAACCGCTGCTAGCTCAAGATCATATGCTGGATAGTTTTTCTCATATGGTCATAGTTGTTTAGAGGCGGGCCTTGGCCAATCTTTCACAGCCTCTATCTTTTGTTAATCAACCCTTATTCTCTCATCAGACACAATACGACCCAAGAATGCTACTGAGTTTAGCCAAAATTCACATTTAGAAAATTTAGCATACAACTGTCTATCACGAAGAACCTGTAACACTTGTTGTAAGTGATTTGTGTGGTCCTCTTCTGATCTTGAACATAGCAAAATGTCATCTATAAATATTATCATCAACATATCCAAGAATGGCTGGAATACCTTATTTATTATATTCAATTGTCGATAGTCGATACACATTCTCAAGGTGTCATCCTTTTTGCATACAAATAATACTGGTGCACCCCAAGAGGACACACTAGGTCTTATAAAATTATTCAACAATAAGTCTTTTAACTGTTTTCTTAATTCACACAATTCTACCTAAGGAGTCCAACTTCTGAAGGTTTGGAGGAGAATCAAGGGGTTTTAGACAACAGGGAACAATCCTCTTAGGTTACTGGTCTTATTGAAGTTGTGGGAGTGGAAACTTCAGACAAAGCAAAAGCAAAGGGCATTTTGGTTGAGCAAAATGTGATTCAAGGGGATGGTGATTGAAGAGTTGACGATTCTGCCCCCATATCCCTTACTCTAACTAAATGACATATATACCCCATAGGTATCATCTTTCTTACCTTAAAATAAGAGATAAACTTACCTTTTGGCGCCCCAATATTGCCTTGTATTCAAGAACTACCTCATTCAGAAAGTGGAAGTACACTCTCCTAGTTTGGCAATCCATGGTGGCATAGCAAGAAGTTAACCAAACCATACCCATTATAACGTCAAATTCCACCATTTCTAGCTTAATAAGGTCAAACAATGTGTCACGATCACAAATATTTACTACACAGTCATGATAAATCTTTCTAGCCATAATAGATTCACCGATTGGTGTGAACACTTCAAATGGTTTGTTTAATAATTTGGGTGTTCTCTTAAGCTTCCTAGCAACTAGCAGGGTAAAATATGATAGTGTGGAACCAGAGTCAACTAATGCATATACATTATGTGAAAAGATGGACAATGTACCTGTGACCATATCGGGTGAAACTTCTAAATTTTACCGACTCCCCAAAGCATAAGTGTGATTCTGGTAGCTGCCCCCCTTACACCTATACCACGACCATAGGTACTTGTTAACTCCTACCTAATAGAGGAACTGACGATGATGATACAATAGCAAACCTAGTAGATTGTGCTATATCACCCATATGCCTCCTCAGGCAATCTCTTATCATATGCCCTGGTGCACCACACCAATAACAAGCGTCTGTCCTAATATGACATATACCTGAATAATTTCTTCCACACTATTTACAAGGTTTCCTGGGAGTCATTTGCTGGCCTATCAAATATCCTGTTGTACGTGCACTTTGTCCCTCACCATGTTAACCAAACTGATTATTCCTAGACCCTGAAGTTATGGTGGAATACTGGCTGCAGAGTAGGAGGATGATGGCCTAGGCAGACTATTAGAAAACCGAGGCCTAAGCTCACCTTGGGATGGTGTAAACTATCCTATAGACTGGCCCTCTTGGACTGCGCCCTTTCTAATTCTTGTGTCCTTCTCCTTTGCCTCTGATCCTCCAATTTCTATTGCTTCCAAGCTTCATATCACAATATAGCCACACCCTTCAACCTATATGTCGCTAACTCGACAGCTTCTGTACCACTCACATGCATAACATCTAAAATGAAAAGCTTGCATTCTTGCTATATCTATGTCTTTGTTCAAGAAAGCAATGGTATAGTCTCTGACCAGACATGTGTCCAATTTATCCACATATCGATGAACTCTATCTTCCATAGTAGCAACTACATTAGGAGCATACCTAGCTAGGAAATTAAATTAAAGGCTATACTCCCTCATACTTATATTCCCTTAGTGGAGATTCAAGAACTGATTAACATGGGACTCTCGAATCTCTAATGGCAAGTTATGGTCAAGAAATGCCTCTTTACCTTCATGTCTTTGACCTTGGCCAACAACTATACGAGTCAATAGTTGGACTGTATTTTACAGATCCTGCATGGTAGCATCGATAGATGGTTCTAGGAGAATTTTACTACTTCCTGGTTCATCAGGAGCTGGAGGAGTTGGAGATGTCTATGACAGAGACACATCTTGAGCCTTATTTCATTGTCTTACCTGATTGGGTATACCAACCACCACTTCTACTCCCTTCCCTTTGCCTTTGTTTTACATGGTTTCTGGTATACTTGCTGTACAAACAATTGAGGAGTTAGACATAATCCACCTATTACACTTGGCTCTATGGCACGATCTAAAGAATGAAAAGAAAGTAACAACTTTTAAATGCCACATAGCCTCCTGATTATAAATATAGTGCATAACAAATCGATAAATAAGACTCTACATAGACACGGCTTTGTAGACACCCTAGGATGACCCACTCTGATACCACTTCTGTCATGCCCAAAGTCCTGTTAAGGCGGACTGGCATCCATTGCTGATAAGGCTCGAGAAAATGAACCTGTATTCATGTGCTTTCTATACATATCATAAGGGATTTTTACATTTAGCATGCCTTTAAGAAAGTAAACAGTAATAACATGTCAAAAGAAAATGCATATGGCTAGGCTATTGGGCCCACGTTGTTAAAGTACGAGACATGACCGCACTTTAATTTACATAGTCTACAAAGCCTCTAGATAAGGAAAAGTATCTGATAAGAGTTGGGAGAGGCCCCACCTCAACTAATTGTACTTTATGTTTTTTTTATTACTTTACCTTTACTGTATAATCTGTGCACAGCAAAGTAATACAAATGACCAGCTGATCAATGGTAAATCTATATTAGGATCGGCCCTGGCTAGAATTTTTCTTTCACCCCTTGGGCTATCCCTCATGATAGGATTGACCCTGGCTAGGTGATTCTTTTGCCCCTCGGGTTACCACCAATCAATAAGCAATATACTTTACTTTATCTTTCAATTACCTTTGAGATAATTCTTTTGGTGGTCATAATATTGAAGCTATAGGATAGTAGATGTAGCATGTGACATGTAAATAAACATACAAGAGAATATAACAATGAAAAGAGTACGTTACACAAATAATGAAATGTGTAAGAAATGAAACAACTCATGAACTTTATTTATCAACAAGGACCCATGTGACTTGGTATCTACGTATGTATGCAGATTTGAAGGTGACTATGTATGGGAGCATATGAACATGTGAAAGAGTGGAGACATGGTTAATAGTTGTGTCGGAGTTGGTAAGTACCTTTATGTACCAAGGAAGAATCTATATTTCATGCCAAGTAATACGAAATCCAGTAGACTTACATACCTCGTTATACGAAATCGCCATTACCTCGAGATATCTTTCCCTTCCTCTAAATATTTATCTATAATATAGTAGGTGATAAAAGTAGCATTAACAGCCAATAGATACATGTTGGCAGTCCAATCTCATAAAAAATAACATACGGGCAGCAAGCGGATAATTATAAACCCGAGCATATTCTTTCAACCTTTCCGCCCCTAATCGTATTTTCTAATACACATTCTCATATACATATTATATGCAGCCTGTTTTAGTGTCATAATAGTCTTACAACAGCCCACAAAGCATAACACATAACAATTCTACACAACATACAAATAGACGGCATAATGTTATATTCCTTCACTACATTTTGACGTCGACAATTCCAAACCTGTTCCAACTTTAACCAAATAGTCCCCACCATATATACACATAAAATTAGTCCTAAAATAGTTCAAAAATAGCCCTCAAAATAGGTGGAGGATGTGAGACCATAGTCCTCAATCAATCAACCCACAAGTTCCTATTACGAGCACAATTACGATATCACACAAGAACTCACTTTCACGGACTGTAAAATGGTGCAGCAGCCTTTATAAATTATTATAGAATTAATACTCATTAAGAAAAATAGTATCCCTTTATAATCAATCAAACCAAAAAAAGAAAAACTTCCAAATAAACAAGAAAAATGTATAATAACTTTTGGAACACATGTTGTCCAACAATTTCAGCAAAAGGTATAATCAACTTAGCCTCTTATTTTACATAAAAAAAACCATAATTTGGAACACATGTTGTACAACAATTTCAGCAAGGGTATAGTTAGCTTATCCTCTTATTTTACATCAGAAAACCAGACTACACACATAAGTAAACTTACTTACCTTTACCCTCAAGGTGTAGGGCTTCTCCAAGAACCCTAAAAGTTTTTTGTGTATGCTTTACAAATACAAGAAAGAATAACAAGGAACCTTTGTGAAAGCTAAAATTTTTACAAGAACCCTAAAAGTTTTTTGTGTCTGCTTGTAAAGTCAAGAAAGAGTTGAGAGAGAACTTGCAAAACAATCTGATTTGTTTTGTTCAAGTTAAAATGGCTTATGGGAGTTGTTTTTAACCCTTTTTAAAGGGGCAATTTGGCTGACCTACTAAGGCATTTTTAGCTTTACTTTATTAAGCTGGTGATGCAGCTTTTTGCCTCTTTCACTTGGACCTTATTGGGTTCAAATTGATTGGGCCTTTGCTGCCCATTTTTCCTCTTTCTCTTAGTAAGTTTGGGCCTAGATTATCAAAGAAATTATGATGTCTTTGGGCTCTTTTTATATCCTTCTTGGGTTGAAAATATAGTCCACTTATGATGCTAAAACGTGGGTTAAAGTGTTAGGACCCGTATGTCCTTAATTGGATCTCCATATGTCCTTAATTGGATTAATTAGGAAAAGCTTGGGGACTAAAGTGGAATTTGACAAAGTTGAGTCCTTAAGGAAGATGAAATGTTGTCTTACTTTCATGGTGTTACATTTCAAGGGGGCCAAGTGTGGTGTGGCCCCACACTTGGCAAGTCTTGGGAATTATCTCATTATATAATGATATATAGATATATGTATAAGGGTATAAGATCATTTACTTCATTCCCACACTTAGACTAAAACAAGAAAACACAAGAAAACCTTGGACTCTCTCGGCTTGGTCTCAAAATTCTTGAAATTCACTTGCTTTCATTCTCAAATTATTTTGATGTTGCAAATCTTCTATTTTGGGCCTCCTTAGTAGCTTGGAGAAGTTGTTGGGGCAAGAAAATATTTCCTCCTTTTTGATTGGAACCTTAGCTCAATTGAAGGATTGAAGTGATAAGGTAAAAAATTATCTTGTATTATGTGTTTTTAAGGTTCTATGTATTTTGTAGAATGTGGAAAATTTTAATTCTCTTTAATAATAGAATTAGTGAAATTTAATTTTTTTTCTATATTTTAGAAATAGAAATTATATGTTAGAACCCGTATTGTGGGATTTTGGATCAGTTACGAAATTGGGACCAATGTTACAATTTTTAGAAAATTTGAGACTTAAGTGCATTATTGGAAAGTTTGGGACTTAAGTGAAATATTTCAAAGTTAGGATTTTGTAGAAAATTGGGTACACTTGGCATGAGATAAGAGTGTAAATTTATTTATATACATACATGTGCACTTATAAGATTTAATTTCTTGAATAACTTTGCTTCTTAACAAAAGATCTAGAACTATGAATTAACAAAATTGGCCCACTTAAGTTGTGTTAAAATTCTAGTGGTGTAAGTGTTCAAGTGGGGCCAAAGTGGTGTGAATATATACACACAATACCTCTTCTTGTTCCAAAAAAAACTCTCCATACTTAGAAAAAATTTCAAGAACAAGAAAACCTTCAAGCGTTCTCGGTTGCTACAGTAACCCGCCCCAAAAATTGTATTTTTTTATACTACCAATATTTTATCGTTGCAAATCTCATATATCGAGTCTCCTAAGTAGTGTAGAGTGGTTATTTGAGCAAGAAATGCCATATTTTGCGACTTTGTCGATTTGGATCTATTAAAGGGGCTTATAAGGTATGTTAATTTTTATCTTGTTTTAGTAAAATTTAAAGTTTGTATATATGTTGGTGTGTTATAAATTGCAAGAAAACCTTGAGAGATTGCTTGATTAGTTTATTTGTGAGCTTATGTGAAGAGGGGTTCGAATTTTGGAAAATTATGTGGTTATGGGATTTTCTTGTATTAAATATAGTACTTGTGGTTAGTTGATATAAAAATGATACTTGTGGAGTGAGAGAAACATTGAAAATGGTTTGTATGTAATCTTGAACGGATTTTTTGAATTTGGTTAAGTATAGGTGATGAATGTGGCGTTTTAATGTTGTAAGGTTTTGTTTGACGTTTGAATGATGTGATGTGATTCTTGGAGTGTGTAGGAGTGTTTGAATATGGTAAGTATGTATAAACTTAATATGCTGCCCTGTTTTTCAATTGTAGTTAAATGAGATTCGATAGCAAGTTTAGTGAAATTGTCGCCTTTGAAAGGCTTGTTGTTGACTGCTGGACTATTGGTATTGTTGTTATAAATGAATTGAGGCCGAGATGGGGTCTCGAGGTGGTCTAGTTTTAGGGTAGGTGCTGGTGAAATTTTCATAGAATTCTGGAATAAACTTGGAATTTAAGGTCATAAAGGGGTTAATCTAATCGCGAGCGCTATTGTGATTTTTGTAGACATCGAGCATCCAGAGGAGTAATTTGATTTGGTGTTGGAGATAGTTAGACAAAGAAAGAAAGGTATATGAAGCTTTCCATCTCTTGGAAAGACTAAGTTGGAAATATAAAATGTGATAGCGTTTGAAAAATCCTGTTTCTTGAAACGTTAGTCAAGTAGGTTTTATATTTGTTATTTGTCTTTCTTTCAAATAATGAGATATACATTTATGTTTGATATCCTTAAGAGTATGCAGTATCGGTAAGAGTTTGAAAAGAAATAAGTTAGTTTGAAACTAAAAGTTCCAATGGT
>DF367622.1:7434-18553 GCA_000787875.1 Solanum virginianum | reverse complement strand
GGATAAATATTCTTTCTTCCTACCTTCTTTTCATAGTTTAGATTTAAGCCCTAGTTCTTCCTTGTGCGATATCAAAATAAAATTCCAATCAACTTTCATCCCCCTTTTTTTTAATACAAATAATGAATTTAATCTCAACCAATGAAAAAATAAATCTGGAGATGTTGAAATTTCCAATTTAATCTACTGAACTCAAATATTGTTGCTTTTCTAATATATTTAAATGATTTTTTTTGGTTTTTCTATGTAATTTCCTATTTTCCCCTTTGAAAATCATTTTAAAAATTGAATTTTTATGATTTTGCATGAAATTAAGAAGATAAACATGCAAATCGCAAGAAATATATTTTTATTTACTCTTACTTTATTTAAATAATTACACAAACATTGATGATATTCCCTAATGCCACTCTTGTAAATAAGTCATAAAATATGAGCGATTAGCAGCATTATACTGTTCCAAATAAAAGCCTTCTGATCTCACCTCCCATTTACAATAATTTAGAAAATTTGGAAGTGTGAGACCTTTGATACAATAATACCCATCGTTAAACACATCAAATACTTTATATTTCATACCCCATCGAAATCGACAAAAAAATAAACTTTTGTTAGTAATTGCCGCACAAAATCTCCAATGATAATCTTCATTTACGATAGTAGAGTGGTTTCCAAGGTCATCATCCCTCGATTCGCAATGAATTTGCAATGGTAATAAACCAGAAGGAAGTTTGTTGATAATATGTACCTCCATTGTTGCAGTGATACATATTTCAGCAAATGAAAAATCAAGAGGAGTGATTAGTAACAATAAGAAGATTTTGATCAAGGAGATAGCCATATTGAGGAAGAAAAAAGTATAGAAAAAGCAAAAGGGGTTCTAGAGTTATATACAAAAAAATTAATAATATAAAAAGTAAAACAATACAAAACATTCTAGTTTTATCAACCCCTCAAAATGATATTTTGAATTGCTACATTAATTACTTTGGATTTGTCTTGATCCTTTCAATTTCGTCAAGTATATTTTTAGATCAGAGATGTTTGTCGTGTTTATATTTTTAAAGATTAAAATCATAATCAAATTTTGAGAAATAACCTAAGAAAAAAAATCCTTCAATAATTAAATGTATTTTATTTGAATCTTTAAGAAGACAAATTTTAGGAAATTAAATGGGTAGATTGAGAAGAATTTGAACGGTCGAAATAAGTTAAATTAATAAATACATGAGTTATTAATTCATTTAAATATTACTTGGGCACGAAAAGAGTATGGCTTTATATATGGGCTAAATGTGTAATCATTCACTCAATAATTACAAAATTTTAATTTCTTTATTTATCTGAAAAGAAAAATTATTTGCAAGAAGCTACCTTTTTACTTTCATATTACTTATACTATTAACTACTAGCGCGTTTGATGCCATCATATATATATATATATATATATATATATATATATATATATATACTTTGATGGTATATATAAAGATCGCGTGTGATGCCATCATATATATATATATATATATATATATATATATATATATATACTTTGATGGTATATATAAAGATTAAATAGCTATAATTTTAATTAATTTTAAATTTCTAAATATTGAAATAACTATTAAATGATAATTATTTGAGCAAATTAGGAAAGGGCAATTTGTCTATTGTAGAATCGAGGAAACCTTCGAATTCTTATCGTATATGTTTTTTTACCTTGTTCATAAAACACTCAAAATTGTATTTTTGACGTCCTCTTAAAAGAAATACCAAAGCTATGGATTCTATTTATTGAATAAATTAAATTATTGTTAGATTTAGGATTCTATACTTTACAATGGCAACGTAGGATTCAATGACTTTGGACGTACTTTGCACACATAGCACATAGAGAAAATAATTAAATTACCATTATTTAATATTAAAAAATGATAAAAAGATAATTTTGTCTAAAGTGAAATCTTTTAACGAAGAGCAAAAAATTTAAACACTATTTTTAAGAGCCTTTATGTTTTTAATATTGTATAGATATACTTTGATGACATCAAGGAAGAACAGCTAGTGCTTTAATGAAAGACTCCTTAATTCAAGGATGAAGAACTAATGGTTCAGTAAAACACTACTCATTTCAGTATATATACTCTAATGGTACAAAAGAGAAACAAGCAGTGTTCCACTGAAATGATTGTTTAATTATTGTTTGATACTATCAAAGTATATAGGTATCATCAGAGCGTATATATACACACGCAGATGATATCAAAAATAAAAAAATAGCGATTTAGCAACGAGGAGGTCGATTAAATAGTTTGGACCGGATGTCCAATATGATAAGTATATTAAATTGAGCTTGATATGGATAAATCTTTTGTCTATTAAGTTCAATTTATGTAATTTTTTCTTATTTTTTAAATAGTTTTTTTTTTTGTATCTAATAAAAAATATTATTTTTTTTAATTGTGACTGTATAATATATTTAATAAAATAATGACTTTTCAAAAGTATTATGAGAGAATTTCTCATTGATTATGTGGGCAACATATCAACCTTGAAATAACTATTCACCATTCACTTTTAACTTCTAGCCATTACTGTCACAAACTTTATAACTTTAGACACAAAATTTTGCAATTTAAATTTTACTTGAAGCAAACATATAGATATACTTGGATTAACATATTACTTCTCATTTTACTTGAAACAAACATAAC
The DNA here is from genome assembly GCA_000787875.1 of Solanum virginianum. Taxonomy (NCBI): domain Eukaryota; kingdom Viridiplantae; phylum Streptophyta; class Magnoliopsida; order Solanales; family Solanaceae; genus Solanum; species Solanum virginianum. The sequence goes on along the minus strand of DF367622.1, from coordinate 15,839 downwards.
ACAAACATCTTAATTCCCTAAGACCAGTCCAAATAGTGATGCATAAAAAATGTGTGATTCACACGACTATACTGTTCCAAATAGAAACCGTCTAATCTCACCTCCCATTTACAAGTAGTTAAATAATATGGATAACCTGGATTGTCTGAATCTTTGACACATGTTCTTGGGCTATTAAACACATCAAATGCTCTTTCTTTTGAACCCAACCAAAAGTGACAAAAGTATAAAGTTGTGCTGAAAAGTGTCTCGCAAAATGACCAGTTAAACTCTTGATTTATTGGAAGATAACGGTATCCGAGTTCATCATCCTTCGACGCGCAATGAATTTTCAATTGTGGATATGGAGAAGGAAGTTTGTTGATTACACGTACTGTGTAATCAGAGGAGATTACACAATGTTTTGCTATTGAAAGGTCAAGTAAAGTGATAAGAAACAAGAAAGGGATGTTGATCAATGACGGAGACATATTGAGAAAATAAGTACTGAAAATGTAGGAAGAGTTTTAGAATTTTATACATAAAATAATTAGTTTAATTTATTTGAGATCATTAAATATTCTTTGACTGAATCATTAAATATTTTTTACTTTTAATCTTTAGGGATAATATACAATTAACTTGTCCAAAGTTTTAACTGCACATTTTCAAACTTTATGGAATCATAAATTAATTAGAAAAATATATAAGAATCAATCTGTTTGTATAAAGGAACATTTTTCATATTCTTATTAGAAAAATAACCCCTCTATCTAAAAATAATTAATGTGGCATAACATCAACAGAAAATTTTCGAAATCGCATGTTTCCTATTTTCTTGATCCATAAAATCCTATCAGGCCTCTCCCGCTGCCGTCGAGCCATCTGAGCCTCTTCCCGGACTCGTTGTGGATACATTCGTATGATTTTTTGGGAATGTGGCGCGAGAGCCCCATCAGCGCTATAATCCGTGGGCTAGTACCCATAGAAAATTGTCAAAATCGTATGTTCTTGTTTCTTAGCCCATAAAATCCTACTAGGCCTCCCCCGCCACTGTCGGGCCACTTGGGCTGCTTTCCGGGCTCGTTGTGGACCATTCATATGATTTATCGAGAATGTTGTGCTGGAGCCCCATGCAGTGCCAGAATCCGTGGGCTAACACCCACAGAAAACTATTGAAATCGTCTGTTTCCTGTTCCATGGCTCATAAAATCCTACTAGAAAACTATTGAAATCATCTGTTTCCTATTCCATGGCTCATAAAATCCTACTAGGCCTCCCCCGCTGGGCCACCCGAACCTCTTCCCAGGCTCGTTGCGGAACTACTCGTATGATTTTTTGAGAATGTTGTGCCGGAGCCCCATGCAACACCAGAATGCATGGGCTAACACCCATAGAAAACTTCCAAAATCGCCTATTTCCTGTTCCTTGGCCCATAAAATCCTACCAAGACACCCCCGCCGCCACTGGGCCACCTGGGCCTCTTTCCGGGCTCGTTGCGGAGCAACTCAAATCTTTTTCAGGAATGTTGCGCTAGAGCCCAACGCAACTCCCACCGCTACAGCCTGCAGGCCACTTAGGCCTCTTCTCGGGCATGTAAGGAACGCACTCATATGATTTTCAGGGAATATTGCGTCGGAGCCCTATGCAGCACCAGAATCTGTGAACTAATACCCATAGAAAACTATCGAAATCGCCTATTTCCTGTTCCTTGGCCAATAAAATCCTATCAAGCCTCCCACGCGGCCGTCGTGCCACCTAAGCCTCTTTCCGGGCTCGTTGCAGACTTTCTTATATTATTTTTTGGGAATAGTGTGCCGGATCCCCATGCAACGCCAAAATCTGTGGGTTAACACCCACAGAAAATTATCGAAATTGGCCATTTCCTGTTCCTTAGCCCATAAAACCCTACCAGGCCTCCCCCGCCACCGTCGGGCCACCTGGGTATCTTCCCAGGCTCATTGGAGGCCCATTTGTATGATTTATCGAGAATATTGTACTGGAGCCCCATGCAACGCCAGAATTTGTGAGCTAACACCCACTGAAAACTGCTGAAATCGTCTGTTTCCTGTTCCTTGGCCCATAAAATCCTACCAGGCCTCCCCCACCATCGTCGAGACACCTAGGCCTCTTTCCGGTCTTGTTACGGACCTACTCGTATGACTTTTTAGGAATGCTTCGCCGGATCCCCATTCAATGCCAAAATCTGTGGGCTAACACCCACAGAAAACTGCCAAAATTGTTTGTTTCGTGTTACTTGGCTCATAAAATCCTACCAAGCCAGCAAGCCGCCGCCGAGCCACTTGGGCCTCTTCCCGGGCTCATTGTAGACTCATTCATATGAGTTTTCAATAATGTTACGACGGAGCCCCATACAGCGCCAGAATCCTTGGGCTAACCCCATAAAAAACTGTCAAAATTGGTTATTTCCTGTTCCTTGGCAATAAAATCCTACCATGCCTCCCCCGTTGCCGTCGAAAATAATCGAGGCCTCTTCCTGGGTTCGTTGAGGACACACTCATATGATTTTTTTAGAATGTTGCGTCGGAGCCCTATGCAGCGCCAAAACCATAGGCTAACATCCATAGAAAACTGCTGAAATCGCATGTTTCCTATTCCTTGGACCATAAAATCCTACCAGGCCTCCCCCACCACTGTTGGGCCACGTGGCCTTTTTTGGTCTCGTTGCAAACCCACTTGTATGATTTTTCGGTAATGTTGTATCGAAGCCCCACGCAGCGCTAGAATTCATTGACTAACACCCACAGAAAACTATCGAAATTGCCTGTTTCCTGTTCCTTGGCCCATAAAATCCTCCCAGGCCTTTCCGTCATCGTCGAGCCACCTGGGCCTCTTACTGGGCTTGCTGCAAATCCACTCATATAATTTTTGGGAAATGTTGCGCCGGAGCCCCATGCAGTGCTAGAATCTGTGGGCTAACACCACAAAAAACTGCTGAAATCGTTTGTTTCCTATTTCTTCGCCTATAAAATTCTTCTATGCCTCCTCCACAGCCGCCGAGCCACCTAGGCCTTTTCTCGGGCTCATTGCAGACCCACTCATATGATTCTTTGGGAATGTTGTGTCGGAGCCCCATGCAGCGCCAGAATCCATGGGCTGACACTCACAGAAAACTGTCAAAATCGTCTGTTTCTTATTCCTTGGCCCAAATCCTACCAGGCCTCCCCAGCTGTCGCCAGGCCACCTGGGCCTCTTCCCAGGCTCGTTACGGACCTACTCGTATGATTTTTCGAGAATGTTGCACCAGAGCCCCATGCAGCACCAGAATTCGTGGCTAAGCTCCACATAAAACTATCGAAATTGTCTGTTTATTGTCTATGAAAAATCCAAGAGATAATTATCAAAAACACATCTAAACTATCCCCTTTTTTTAGTTTCATACCTAAACTATTGGGAGTGTGAGTTTCATACCTAAACTATTGGGAGTGTGAGTTTCATACCTAAACTATCACTTATTAGTTTGAGAAACATACCTAAACTATTGGGAGTGTGAGGTTCATACCTAAACTATTGGGAGTGTGAGTTTCATACCTAAACTATCACTTATTAGTTTGAGAAACACACCACAATGTTGTGTGTAATACACTCTCTCTTTTATTGGAGAAAACCTTGCCGCATGGCAAAAATTAAATAAAATATTAATAATAGTTAAAAGTAAATGATTTAAATGTAAATATTCTCCCAAAAAAATATTATTTTTTAAAAATAAAATTTAAAATATTTTTCTCACATACTTCACTGCTCACACCCCCGCGTAATCCCCTACCCACTCTCCAACAATCCCTGCCCTTTTTTTTTTGAATCTCTATTATAAAATATTTTTAAAAAGTTCAAACTTTAGCCCCTATTCCACTCTTACCTAAAAAGTTGATACTTTTTTCACATAAATAAAATTTTATCCCACCTGCATCTAATCCTCTGCTCCTAATTTATTTTTAATTTTTATACTTTTTTTATAGATATGTACACATATTTTTATAAAAATATCTTTTCTACTTGTTTATCAAATATAATAGAAATAAAAATATTAAAAATTCTTGCGATAAATAAAAAATATTTTTAAAAATAATAAAAGAAAAGCAGAGGTTTAAGTGGGTAGCGCACAATTATTTTTTCAAAAAATAAATTAAAATAATTTCTAGATTATTATTTTAAAAATAATAATACTTTAATATTTAATTTTAACTAATACTATAATTTATTTATTGTTTGTCAAGGTGGAATATTTTCGTCCGTGTAGAGTGTGATGTGACATTTTTTAAAAAATAAAAGAGAGTGTAGTACACACACCATGGTGAGAATGGAATAAAAGATAGAGGTGTGTTTCTCAAACTAATATGTGATAGTTTAGGTATGAAACTCACACTTTCAATGTGTTTTTGACACTTGTCTCAAAATCAAAACATAAAAATGAAACAATAAAAACTTGTGATGATTACACCTTCTTCACTCCCACATGTAGTTCAAAGATTGATTGAGACATTAATCACCATTTTATATGGTCGTTTTTTATCATAGAGATTTATCTATAATTACTATAAAAATAAAACAATAAAAACTTGTGATGATTACACCTTCTTCACTCCCACATGTAGTTCAAAGATTGATTGAGACATTAATCACCATTTTATATGGTCGTTTTTTATCATAGAGATTTATCTATAATTACTATAAAAATAAAACAATAAAAACTTGTGATGATTACACCTTCTTCACTCCCACATGTAGTTCAAAGATTGATTGAGACATTAATCACCATTTTATATGGTCGTTTTTTATCATAGAGATTTATCTATAATTACTATAAAAATATACATAAACAAAACTACCACCCAGAATAACGATACATATCTTCAACTTTTCCGGGACTTATATAAGTTCCCAAATAAAAACCATCTGGCTTCACCACCCATGCACATTGTGTTGTAATCTTTGGAAGTTTTCCATCTTCAACACAATGTACTGGATTATTAAACACATCAAATACTTTATTCTTCGAATTCCACCAAAAATGACAAAAGTATAGTGTCGTCCATGCAATTGCTTGACAAAATGACCAATTAAATTCTTGATTATCGCTAAGATAATGATATCCAAGATTGTCGTCACCAGAAGCACAATGAATTTTAAGATGTGAGGAATTGGAAGGAAGTTTGTTAATAACATGGACCTTGTACCTTCTAGTAAGCAAACATGATTCTACTGTTGAAAGGTCAAGGGGAGTTATCAATAATAATAATATTAAAAAGATATTGATCAAGCGGAGAGTCATTCTAAAAATTCAATAATTAAAATTTTTTACTAGATGAATTGGGGGTTATGAATTTTATTTTCTATATATATAGAGAAAAAATAATTGAGTATAGTCTAACTCTTTCAAAATTTGATTTTGGATTATAACTATTTTGACCTTTTTCAAAAAGCATTGAATTACCATTAAATGACTTTTACCTTAGTTTTGTTCTCTCTTTATATTGTTGTACTTGTGTGAAAATTGTTAAACCTTTGAATACAAAGTACTCTTCTGGTTTCATATTAGATGGATATTTTTTATTTTATAAAATAATTAATAGATTAATTAATTTGACTATTTTAATCCGTCCTATATTCGTATAAATGCACATAAAAATTAGTTTAAAAAACATACATGAGGTATAGTAATAGCTAGTATTGAAAAAAAAATCCTAAGGATCACATTAATTATAGGGGCTCAAATAAAAAATATTAATTAATTCTATCCTGATTTAGTAAATAAAAAGTAATATGAGACAACTATTTTTATTAAGAAGACCAGCTAATATGGGAGGGAGCATATGCTTTGTGAAGGAGAAAGAAAGGTTCTGGTTTTTATTCTTTAAAATATGAATTTGTCAAGTCAACAAAATCTTTATTTGGAAAAAAATAAGTTTGAATATGATAAACAAAATCAACGGACTTGACTCTTCTTCGTTACACCTTTCCTTCATTTGGTGAAGTGCACTTCTAGATGAGAGACGTGTGTCATATTTACTTTTTAAAGGTCAAGATTACATGTATTTACAAGAAAAATATTCTCCACATTTGGTAAAAGCAAGATATTTTTCATAAATTTTAATATTCACTAATAATACTATTTTCATCTTATATTTTTTTAATTTAATTATTAAAAAGTAGAGTATGAATCTAACAATGTTTTTATTTAGCATGATACATAATAGACTTCAAAAATATTTTAAATTTAACACAATGTTTTCAAAATTCACCAAAACAATAAAAGAATATTTAAAAAAAAAAACATATATATTTCTTTCTTTTTTCTCCTTCAAACACAATAGCTTACTTTCTCCTGGACATTAAAATTTTTGATATTTCAAATCTGTAGTCTTGATAACCTCTCATCTTTTTATTTTTAATTTTTATTTCTCATTCTTTTATATTTTATTTTTTATCAATCATTGACAATTTTCACCTTCTTTTTTGTTTCTCAACAATAATATTTCGAGAACAAAGTTTATTAGCACAAAAGATTATTTAGACAATTCTAATCTTGAATGTCATATAGTTTAATAATTAAATAAAAAATATGAGATGAAAATAATAAACATTAATTGATATTAAAATTTATGGAGAATAACTCGTTCTTACCTAATTTTGAGAGTAATTTTTTAAAATTTATTGACTTAACTATGGTTATAATATTTGTTAATACTAGTTCCGTGTACCTACTTTGCACATTTCTATCGTACCAATTCAAAAAAATGAAAATTGCAAGAATATACATTTTTAGACTCAATTTTATTTCTAAGTGTCAACCTCTTTTTTTTACCCAAAAATGTCAACCATTATTTACCAAACTATGCCAAAAAAAATTAAAACAAAAATAAAGGTTAAGGATGTAAGATAAAGGCTAAAAAAGTGACATAAAGTTTCACAAAAGTGTAAATATTTTTAGGAGTTGACACATAGAGGTAAAATTGGGTCTAAATACATATTCTTGCAATTTTCCCATTCAAAAATTTTATATAAATAGTTCTTGCTAAAATAAATGCAATATTCATGTAAATAAAATTAAATAAACATTATGAGTTTGATGCAATAGTTTTAATGTATTGTGAACCGGCAAGGATGAAGAAAGTCAATTCAATTACCTATAATAATATATATTAATAGTTTATGAACAGAAACATAAAGTAATAATTTGATGTTAAATAATTAATCGATCAAAATTTAATGTGAAAAAGAATTTTTAAATATAAAAGGAGTAGTTTAATGTTTTCAACGAAATTTTACTAAATTTTTTCTTTTTGAATTTGTTATATTGCAAAAAATCATTTATGTGTGGAACAAGGAATTCGAGATCAACATAAAAATATTATTCTAAATAGGATTAAATTTCTTAACCAATATTAGGTTTAATTTGGTTTTGTTGAACAAAGGATAGTACAATTTAGCCATTATTATTCCTATATATATTTTCTAAAATTGAGAAGTCGTGAATAAATTAGGAATAGAGTCATACTAAAATTTCATTATAATATATTCCCTTCCAACTTAATGACTTTACATAAACAAGAACACAAATAAAACACCAATCGAACATATTATATTCCCTAAGACCAATAATTAATGTGATCCATAAAATATGTATTATTCCAATCAGTAGTATTATACATCTCCAAATAAAAACCATCTTGCCTCACCTCCCATTTACAGTATCTTAGATAATTTAGATACTGACCATGGTGGACACAGTATAACGGGTCGTCAAACACAGCAATAGACCTATTCTGTGAACCCCACCAAAAGTGACAAAAATATAAAGTTATACCAAAAAATGCCTCGCAAAACGACCAATGTAAGTCTTCATCTATACCAAGATAACGGTCTGCAATTTCGTCGTTCTTTGATGCACAATGAACTTGCAATTGTGGAGTATTAATAGGAAGTTTGTTGATAACATGTACCTCATATTTTGATGAAAAGAAATATTTTTTTCCTAGTGAAAGGTCAAAATTAGGTGTGATCAATAAAAAGAAGAAAAAGATGATGAAAGAAAGTTTCATATTGGAGAAAAACTAAGTAATTAAACGAGCAAAAAAGATTAGTATGATTCCTACGCAAGAATAACACATGCACAAGTGGAGAAATGATCCAGTATTGAAGATGAGTTGAAGGGGAAAGGAGGGGGGGGGGGGGGGGGTGGTTGGGTGGGGGGGGGGGGGGGGGGGGGGGGGGGGGGGGGGGGTTATGGTTTTATAGATAGCTAAGATAGACTGGTAGGTACTATTTTTTTAAAAAAAAATTATTTATTATTATATTAGTTTTGCTTTGTTAATATTCAGTTGGTAATAAATAAAATGGGCTTATTACTTTTTCTAAAAAAAATAGAATTGTTGAAAAACACTTTTAAGTCAGATCGTTTCAGA
>DF367623.1:4646-19075 GCA_000787875.1 Solanum virginianum | reverse complement strand
GCTTACCAACTCCGATATGACTATTAGTTGTGTCTCTACTCTTTCACATGTTCATATGCTTTCTTACATAGTCACTTTCATAGCTACATACACATATGGATACCAACTTACATGGGTTATTATTACCAAATAAAGTCCATAAGTTGTTACATCTTATACACACTCCATTAATTGTGGAACGTACTCTCTTCATTATCATAGTGTCTTGTATAGTTATCTAAATGTCATATGTTGCATATACAGTTCTACAGTTTCAATAATGTGACCATCAAAAGATCATCTCAAAGGTAATTGAAAGGTAAAGCATATTGCTTATAGATAGTTGGTAGCCCGAGGGGGTGAGAGAGTCACCTATCCAGGGTCGATCCTATCACGGGGTAGCCCGAGGGGGCTAGAACACTAGCCTAGCATAGGAATGAACCCGATATTTGGTAGCCCGAGGGGGTGAGAGAGTCACCTAGCCAGGGTCGATCCTATCACGGGGTAGCCCGAGGGGGCTAGAACACTAGCCTAGCATAGGGATGAACCCTATACAATTTACCCCTGATCAACTAGGCCTTTTATAGTATATGATGTGCACAGATTTTACAGTAAAGGTAAAGTGATATAAAAAATGTAAAGTACATGATCCCATAGTATAATCAAAGATGGTCTCTTACCATACATCAGTGCATAGTTTCATTTGAATTGTTATTTCATATAAAGTGTTTCCTGCCTTACATATTCAGTACATTATCTTGTATTGATATCCCTTACGGGGGACCTGCATTTCATGATGTAGGTACAGGTGCTAGTAGATTTCCCAGTTGGAGTACAGGATATCCAGCTATGGTTACCAAGCTCTAGGTTACTACGGGGCTTTGCATGTCTAGAGCTTATATTTTGTATTGTATAGTTAGTCGAGGTGGGGCCTGTCCTGACCTTTATCAAATACTTGTCATTATTTAGAGGCTTTATAGGCTATGTAAATTAAAGTGTGGTCATATTTTGTACTTTGGACAGCGTGGCCCCAATGGCCTGGTCATATGCTTTTCCTTTTGGCTTGTTAGTGCTATTTACTTTCTTAAAGACATACTGAAGGTGAAATTCCTTATAATGCATATAGAAAGTGCATCAATACAGGTTGGTTCTTCCAGGCCTTATCGGCATCGGGTGCCAGTCCGCCTTAATGGGATTTGGGGCGTGACAGAAGTGGTAAGAAAGGGAAACTGAACCCATGTTACATTGGACCATATCAGATTATTAAGAGATTTGGGCAATCTAGATATGAATTAGAGCTACCCCAAGAGCTTTCAACGGTTCATCCAGTTTTCCATGTCTCAATGCTTTGAAAATGCAGTGGTGACCCTTCTTGTGTCACTCCTATTTAGGATGTACAGGTTACAGAAGATCTCACATATGAAGAAGTACTTGTTGCTATTCTAGATTGTCATGTTAAGAAGCTAAGGAGTAGAGAGATAGCTTCAGTAAAGGTACTTTAGAGTAACCAGTAGGCCGAAGAGATAACGTGGGAGGCTGAGGACATGATGAAATCAAAATACACTTACTTATTTAATGTTAAAGAGGAGGTCCAACATGTAAAATTAGGACACTAATAGGTACGTATGATTGAATACTTACGTTGCAATCAAAATTTTGTGTAAGTAAAGGTTTGAATGTGGTTAAGCTATCCAATTGTGCTAAAATTCGCGGACGAATGTTCCTAAGGGGGGAGGATTTAACACCCCACACATTACATGTATGAGTACTATGCATATCAAATATGACATGGACTTTCAAATTAATGTCAATCTTTAAAAGTGTTTGGATCTCGCGTTAAAGGGCGATATGTGTATCTAACGCTTGAGAGGGTTGAATGTATACGTGTTTTGTGTCAAGTTGAGGAGATTACACCTTAAATAAAGTGAGAGAATTGAGGTGGTTATGGGACTTAGGAAGCTAGTAGGTGGGTTAGCTACTCGTTTAGCTTAAACATGCTAGTTAAATGGAGACGAGGCCCAACGTCGAATTTGTCCAACTCCAATTATGAATAGAGTCTGAGTTAAGGGTGTATCTTTGGCCCATGTTTTAGTGCTATAAGTGGGCTGTACCTACACCCTAACATGAAGGATGAAATAGGCCCAATCATATTCTAATTCACTTGACTAATTGGGCCAAGGTTAGCTAAGAGAAAGGAAATGTAATTGGCAGCCAACGCCCATCTGTTTGGAGACCAATAAGGCCCAAGTGAAATAAATTAAGTAGCTCCATCACCATCTTAGTAAGTAAGGATAATAAAGGCTTAGTAAGTCGTCCAAAGTTCACATTAAAAGGGACTAAAGCAGCTCCCACAAGTCATTCTAATTTGGACACAAGAAAAATCAGATTGCTCTCTACATTTCCTCTTAACATTTTCTTGGTTTTCCAAGCAGCTTCAAGAGACCATAAGGCTTGTTTGAAAATCCCGACATGTTTGGGTAAAGGTAAGTAGATTTACTTATGTGTTTAGCATAGTTTTCTCATGACAAACAAGAAGTTATGTTAGTTATGGTGATGCTGAAATTGTTGGACAGCATATGTTGGGAATGTTGTTGTATGTTTTCTTGTTAATTAAAAGGATTTTTCTCTTCTTGGTTCACTATATAATGAATTAATACTTCTTCCTTAACAAAAGTTGGTTTAGTATTTGTGTAACAAGGCTGATTCACTGCTTATCCAGTCCGCAATAGTAAGTTCCTATGTGATGTCGCAATTGTGTTCTTCATTGGAACTTGTGAGCTGATGTATATAAGGCTATTGCTTCACATCTTTCATGACTGATTTGGTACTATTGTAAGACTGTTTTAAGGCTGCTATTATGTATAAATGTGTTGAGGACAAGCTGGTTAAATTTGGGATAGATTTGGGATTGTCGACTTCGAAAGGTAGCGAAAAGATGTAACGTTATGCTGTCCGTTTGTATGCTGTGTAGAATGGTTATATATTGTGTTTTGTGGACTTTTATAAGGATGTGATGGTACTACAATAGGCTGTACATTATGGGTAAATGATAATGTGTAGTAGAAAATACAATTAGAGGCGAAAACATTGTAAGAATACGCTCGAGTTCTAACTACACACTTGCTGCCTGTGTGTTTTTGTGTGAAATTGGATTGCCAAGGTGTGTTTATTAGTTGCTAATGCTAGCTTTATTACTTACTATGCTGTATCTAAATATTTGGATGAAGGGAAGGTTATCTCTAGGTAATAGTGAGGTCGTACAGCAAGGTGTGTGAGGCTATTTGCTTTCGTTTTACTTGGCATGAAATCTAGAGCTTTTCTTGGCACATAAAGGCACTTACTAACTCCGACATGACTATTAACTGTGTCTCCACTCTGTCATATGTTCATAAGTTGTCATACATAGTAACCTTCATAGTTACATACATATGTGGATATCAACTTACGGGGGTTCTTGTTGCCAAATAAAGTCCATAAGTTGTTTCATCTCATACGCATTTCACTATTTGTGTAACATACGCTTTTCATTGTCATATTGTCTTGTATGAGTATCTATATGTCATATGCTGCCTATGGATTATGAAGAAAATGTAAGAGTGGTTGAAGAGGAGCATAATTAGATTTTTTTATGCTATGCCTACGACCACCAAAAGATCATCTCAAAGGTAAATCAAAGAGATTGTATAGTATTTACAGTTAGATAGGTGGCAGCCCAAGGAGTGAGAGAGTCACCTAGCCAGGGTCGATCCTATCACGGGAGGCAGCCCGAGGGGGGCTCAAGAAGAGCCTAGCATAGGGACGAACCCAATATAGTTTATCCCTGATCAGCCACGGGGGGTAGCTCGAGGGGGCTCAAGAAGAGCCTAGCATAGGGACGAACCCGATATAGTTTACCTCTGATCAGCTGGGTCTTTTACAGTATATGCTGTGCACAGATTTTACTGATTTTATAGTAAAGGTAAAGTGATATAAAGAAAGTAAAGTACATGATCCCACAGTATAATCAAAGGTGGTCTCTTATTATACATCAGTGCATAGTTTCATTTGAGTTGTTATTTCATATATAGTGTTTTTTGCCTTACATATTCAGTACATTATCTCGTACTAACATCCCTTATGGGGGACCTGCATTTCATGCTGTAGGTACATATGCTAGTAGATCTCCCCAGTAGGAGTACAGGATATCTAGCTGTGGTTATCAAGCTCCAGGTTACTTCAGGGCTTTACATGTCTAGAGCTTATATTTTGTACTATATAGTTAGTTGAGGCGAGGCCTGTCCTGACACTTATCAGACACTTGTCATTATTTAGACGCTTTGTAGACTATGTAAACTAAAGTGTGGTAAAATATCATACTATGGACAGTGTGGCCCCAACGACCTAGTCATATGCTTTTCCTTTTGGCTTGTTAGTGCTATTTACTTTCTTAAAGATATACTGAGGGTGAAATTCCTTATAATACATATAGAAAGCACATAGATATAGGTTGATTCTCCCGGGCCTTATCGACAATGGGTGCTGGTCTGCCTTATTGGGATTTGGTACGTGACAGGCAGAATAATAATATGGCATGGATGATCAATGCTTAAGTAAATCACTTGACCAGAGATCAACTTGACAACACGATGCCTACATGTAGGGACAAGAGCTCCACTTGACCATCCTCCTCCTCCACGCGACTAGACGAATTGTCCAAGTTAGCTTTTGGTGAGCCCTCATGTCCAGGGTCATTGTTGATCTTTCTCATGCTTATGTTTAGACTATATCTTATATATTTGGATTACCAATTGTCACTATTATAAGGGTGAGCCCGGTTACTTGTCTTGGCCCCCGCAAAGTTCTATGTTTAGAGGTGTTATTGGATAACTATGTACTGATGCGATAAGCTCGACTATCTTTGACTCTCTTGATGTTTCATGAAATGAAAGATTTCCCTTAGTCCCCCTGCCCTTATTACCACTCTTTTGTTTTTTAATTACTTCCACGACAAAAGATATGTAATGATATATTAAGAGGCTTGCTTGGGTTCCTTCAGGTTCTCCATGCACTGTGTTACATCTAGGCCCTAGTTTGGGTCGTGACAACTATACACAGAGTCTATAGATCAAACACAGGAATGGGATAGGGGTGGCCCTTTTCAATGCAGCCTCATGTGTCTGCTCAGCTATAAGGCGGGCCCAATCTATGTCATAGTGAGCTAAGATGCTGGCAACTAAAACCACTCACTCCAGTGTCAAAGTATTGTCTGCAAGAGTTGGTCGAATACAGGAATGAACAATAGCCCACCAAAACTTGGCAGGGAAGTTGAGCGAAGCCTTGACGATAGGCTCCGTGTGGGTGGTGACCCAATCAGGTTTCGGACCCTGCTCTGCAATATGAGTAGCCACCAATCTCAATAGTCTGGTCCAATACTCAAGATCTTTCACAATTAATAGGTTCCTGGCCTGCCCCAACCTATAGCCAAACTTCACTGTAGATCTAGGGGCATGGTACTTTGGACCAAAAAGCATATGACAGATGGTCTCTTCAGATATGTCAACTCGCTAACCTCTCACTCGTATCTCTGTCAGCTTGTGTTGAGTAAGAGGGTTCTTTCCCTCAGAAAGAGAACACTAGATGGTGGCTTCATAGAAATGCCTCACCAAAATTAGGGATTACGGAACAAGAGACTCTGTCAGCTACGTGATCCCATAAGGAATCATCACATCCTATAGATCAGGGACATAGCTAAGTCTAATTGCTATCAGCCTGGGTGCCTCATAGGTAAACGGGTAGGCTTACCCTACTTTTGGGCTGCATGCCCACTTTGAAGATCTCATCCATGTCCTCAACGCACCACCGATTAGCATGGGCATCTGGTGCTGCTGATGAAGATGGTGCGACAAAGGACTAGACATCTGCTCCTTCCTCAGAGCCCTTCTTTAAACTAGGCTCTTCTTTAGAAGGAATCATCTGTGGTATGCTGCTCCCACTCTCATCATTACCTTCATCTTTAAACTGGAAAGGACTATCAACTGGAGCCTGAGTCTGCCCAGCTTTGGTGGCTCCTTTGGTTTGTCGTACAAAAGCTACTGGGTCTGGCTGGGCATCAAGTATCTCTAATGAGCCACTCGGCTGAGGGGACTACTCCTCACCAGAGTGCTCATCACTTAAAGTTTCATCCTTAAGCTTTCGCCTCAGAGTCTCAATCTCAACATGTCTACCTTTCGGGGCCATTATAGCTAAAACATAGACATAAACGTACCATGGTTAGCCCTAAGAAAGAAGAACTTGAATACAAAAATCATCCGAGTTCAGTTGCAGAAGGGCTCTACGAAAGCCCCTTTATGAGTCATAGTGAACACTATGAGTCGTAAAGTACTCTTATAGACTAGATGTTCAAAACTATTTTTATCACTAGAAAAGTCTATAAGACCTAGGTACGACTCGTAAAGTGACTTACAAGTCATAGACTGGGGTCATAAAGAACTCCTGTGAATAATTAAAGATAGCCAGGGAACTACGAGACCTATCTACGAATCATAAATTGATCTACAACTCATAGAAGGTCTCGTCTAATGGAAACTCAGAAACATCAATTTCTAGAATTCTACACGAGGTGCAATTATGATTGTACATTGGTCTACGGGTCCTAAAAGACACTCGTGGACCAGAAATCTCAGTCACTCGAGTTTCTAAGTCCATCACACGAAATCCAAAAGATATTTTCACCAATTAAACATAGCATCAAAGCAAGAATATAAGCACCCACAATATTTGCACATCACCACCAACCCCAAACATGCTTTAAACTAACACAACCCATCAAAAATGATTAAGCATGGAATAACCTATGTTTTTGACCATTTCTAAATGACTCACACAAAATCATATGCCCATGTCAGCACCCACAAACTCACAATCATAAATAATGCATTATCATTCAATCCAACATGGGTGATGATCAATTGGCATAATAATTTACAATCAATAAAGTCAAAACACCCAATTCCAGACTCAAACAATCAATTCAATCAAGGGCAGCCCTATTTCACATAACCAAATTCAAATTCAACATAGATTTCATATTCAAACACCATACCTATCATAATCACCAAACTAATCAATTAAAAATAAGGCAAATTAAATGTCTAATATAATCAAAAACTTACCAAAAGTGGAGATGAACTTAAAGAAGAAAGAGAAGGTGAATAATCGCAAACCCTAGGTTGGTCAAAATTCTTGCCGGAAAAGTGATCGTGGTGATCGGGAAGTTAATCAAAAAAATGAGGGAATGGGGAATGAATAGGTTGATTAGTCAATTAGGTCAAATATAGGTCAAAATTATTTGATCCCTCCTTTTTATATTAAATTGGGTTAAATGAAAAAAATACTGGTCCTGGGTCTACGAAACCCTGATTACAAAACGTAAATGGATCTACGACTCGTAAGTCATGGTTTCGTAGAACCCTCAACACTTAGCAAAGTTTCAAAAACTTACTTGAGATCCACGAACCCCATTCACGACTCATAGTTTGATCTACGAATCATAAAGTTAGCTCATGGAATGGAGTGCATAATTTTACTGCTTACTAAAATTTTCTGCAAGAAGGGGTATGAGTCATAGACTGCTCTATGACTCATAAACCCAGCCGTAGAAACCTGACCTGATGCTTTTCTCAACTAAATTTACTGACTTAGTCCTGTACCAGTATATTCTCCATGAAATACAGAATTACCCAATATGCAACCAACCCAATTTCAAAAATGCAATCAAAACTAACAAAAACAACTATCTATAAATCCAAAAATAGAAAATAAACCTATAACTATGATATAACATCAAAAACTTTGGGTTGCCTACCAGGTAGCAACTAATTTATTATCACAACATGACTTAGGAAAATTGGTTACTAGACTTCACCAATTGGCCAAACCTCACTTTTGAGCTCATTAGGATACATCATGGACTAGCAGATATTGAAGACAACTTCTTTGTCATTTAATCTAAACCTAAGTTAACCAGTTTTTATATACACTAGAGCTTATCCAGTAGCTGGAATGGTCTTCCATAGATAATTGGGATGTCAAAGTCAACCTCACAATCAAGGATCATAAAATATATAGGAAGTATAAATTTTTTTCCTTTACCAACACATTATGGAGTATCTCCATAGGTTTCTTCACCATTTGATCTGTAATAACTGCATAGTAGTAGGAGTAGCAGCTCGCAATCGAAGCTTCTTGTAGACCACAAGGGGCATCAAATTGATACTTACACCTAAATCACATAGTTCCCTTGCAAAATCCACATCACCTATAGTGCAAGGTATAGTGAAAGCACCTAGATATTCATGCATTAGGCTTAGGACTTCATAGTGATAGCACTGTAATTTTGAAGCTCTTGAGAAACCTTCTAACTCACAATGCAGTTCTTGGTGATCAAGTCCTTCATATACTTTGCATAGGCCGATATTTTGTCCAAAGCCTCAATGAGAGGGATATTGATAGATAACTGCTTAAGCATAGAGAGAAAATACTTAAACTTGCCTTCCTTTGTTACATCTAAAGTCCCATTAAGGCAGACTGACACCCGTTGCTAATAAGGCTCGAGAGAACCAACCTGTATGCATGTGCTTACTATATATATTATGAGGGATGAAGTAACCTAAAGCTTGGTAACAATAACTGGATATCCTGTACTCCTACCGGAGAGAGCTATTAGCAGCTGCACCTGCAGCATGAAATGCAAGTCCCCTATAAGGGACGTAGCATGAAATGCAAGTCCCCCGTAAGGGACGTTGTACAAGATAATATACTGAATATGGAAAGTAGGAAATACTGTATATAAAATAACAACTCAAATAAAACTATGCACTGAAGTATGATAAGAGACCACCCTTAAGTTATATTGTGGAATCATGTACTTTATGTTCTTTTTATTACTTTACCTTTACTGTATAATCTGTGCACATCATGTAGTACAAATGACCAGCTGATCAATGGTAAATCTATATCGAGATCAGCCCTAGCTAGGCTTTTTCTCTAACCCCTTGGGCTACCCCCCGAATTGGATCGACCCTGGCTAGGTGATTCTTTCACCCATCGGGTTACCACCCATCAATAGGCAATATACTTTATCTTTCAATTACCTTTGAGATGATTCTTTTGGTGGTCATAATATTAGAGTTGTAGGTCTCTAGATGTAGCATGTGACATGTAAATAATAATACAAGACAATACTACAATGAAAAGAGTACATTACATAATTAATAAAATAAGTATGAGACGAAACAACTCGTAAACTTTATTTAACAACAAGAACCTATATAACTTGGTATCTACGTATGTATCCAGATTTGAATGTGACTATGTATGGGAGCATATGAACATGTGAAAGAGTAAAGATATGTTTAATAGTTGTGTTGGAGTTTGTACTTGCCTTTATGTGCCAAGGAACAATCTAGATTTTATGCCAAGTAATACGAAATCGAGTAGCCTTACATAACTCATTGTATGACCTTGTTATTACCTCGGAGTAACCACTTTTCCCTGTAAATGTTTATCTACAATAAATTAGGCAATAAGACTAGTATTAGCAGCAAAGAAACACTTCTTGGTAGTCCAATCTTATAAAAAGTAACATCCGGCAGCAAGCTTGTATTTAGCGACCCAAAGGTATTCTTTCAACCTTTCTACTTATAATTGTATTTTATAATAACTATTCTTATGTACATGCAATATACAGCTTTTTTAGACCCTTAACAGTCTTACAATAGTTCATAAGGTATAAGATAGAACAATCTTACACAACACACAAATTAGTGGCATAACATTACGTCATCTCACTACATTTCGACGTCAACAATCCCGAACCTCTTTCAACTTTAACTAGACTGTATCCAACATTATTTACACTTAAAATCAGCCTTTAAACAGTCCAAAAATAGTTCTAAAGTAGATGGATGTAGTGGAACAACAATTCCGAACTACCAGCACACAAGTTCGTACTAAGAACATAAATGCGATATCATATAAGAACTCACTTTTGCGGATTGTAAACGTGGTACAGTAGCCTAGTTACATCACTAACAAACTAAACCTTATTAAAAACACAAGTATTAGTTCATAATTCAGCCAACCAATAAGAGAAAATCCTCTTGAGTAACAATAAAAGCTCACAACAATCCTTAGGACACATGCGGTCCAACTTTCCAGCACAAGCATAACTAGCATATACTTCTTGTTTTTCATGAAGAAACCATACTAAATACACAACTATAATTACTTACCATTACCTTCAATTTCTTGGGCCACTCCAAAAACCATCAAAGTCTCTTGTGGCTGCTTGTAAAGTTAAGAAAGAGTTGAGAGAAAACTTGGAAAAGCTATCTATTTTTGTCCAAGTTAAGTGAGTTGAAGAAGCTACTTATAAAACCCTTTTAAAGGAGCACTTGGCTGACTTACTTGTCCATTATAAGCCTTATTTTATCAAGTTATTAATGTACCATATTGCCTCTTTCATCTGGGCCTTAAGGGGCTCCAAATTGATGTGCCTTTGCTGCCCATTTTTTTGGTTTCTCTTAGTTAGTTTGGGCCTAAATTGTCAAAGAAATTGTGATGTCTTTGGGCTCTTTTTATATCCTTCTTTAGCTAAAAATATAGTCCATTTATGATGCTAAAACATGGGCTAAAGTTACACCCTTAACACACACTTTATTCATAATAGTACTTGGATAGATTCGACGTCGGACCTCATCTCTATCTAACTAGCAAATTTAAGCTAAGCAAGTCGGTGACTCACCTGGTAGCTTCCTAAGTCCTACAGAAACCTCACTTCTCTCACTTAATTTTAGGCTACAATCTCCTCTATTTGACTTAAAACTTGTATACACTCGTCCCTCTTAAGCGTTAGACGTACATATCGCCCTCTAGTTTTAGATTCAAGCACTTTTAAAAATAGGCGCTAATTTGACCAAGCCATATCATGTTTCATATGCATAGGACTAGTACATCTAAGGTATGGGGTTTTACATCCTCCCCCCTAGGAATATTCATCCTCGAATGTTACCATAATTAGATAGCTTAACCATGTTCAATGCAATAATTATTCAAACACATGTACCTATTAAGGCCCCCAATTCTGGATGTTGCACTTCCTTCTTAGCATTAAATAAGTAAGGGTATGTTGATTTTATCACGTCCTCAGCCTCCCATGTTATCTCTTCTGCCTGTTGGTTCCTCCAAAGTACTTTCAATGAAGTTATTTCTTTATTCCTTAGCTTCTTATCTTGACAATCTAGAATAGGAACAAGTACCTCTTCATAGGTGAGATCTTTTGTAACCTGGACATCCTCAATAGGAGTGATATGGGATAGGTTACCTATGCATTTTCGAAGCATAGAGACATGGAAAACTGGATGAAACATTAAAAGCTCTTGGGGTAGCTCTAATTCATATGAAACCTGCCTGAACCTTTTAATAATTTTATACGGCCCTATGTGACGTGGGATCAGTTTTACTTTCTTACCAAACCTCATAACCCCTTTCATTAGAGACACCTTTAAAAATACCCAATCCCCTACTGAGAATTCCAGTCCTCTCCTCCTAGCATCTGCACATGATTTGTGATGAGTTTGGGCTATTTCTAGCCGTTGTTGTACTACCTTAATTTTTTCATGGCTTGTTGTACTAGATCTGGCCCAAGCAAGGTGGTTTCACCCACTTCAAACCATCCAATCCACGACCTATATTTCTTTCCATGCAAAGCTTCGTAAGGTGCCATCTTGATACTCGAGTGGTAGCTATTATTATAGGTAAATTCGATAAGTGGAAAATGGTCCACCCAACTATCTTTAAAGTCCAATGCACAAGCCTGCAACATATCTTCAAGTGTTTGAATAGTGCGTTCTGCTTGTCAGTCTGTTTGAGGTAGAAAGTTGTACTCAAATTCACTTGTGTCCCTAAACTCCTTCGGAAGGACTTTCAAAACTTTGCAGTGATTTAAGCTCCTCGATTAGATATAATAGAGATTGGGACTCCATGTAGGCTGAATATCTCTTTGAGGTATTTCTTATCATACTTTTCAGCTGTATAATCACTCTTAACTGGCAAGAAATGTGCTAACTTTGTGAGTCTTTCAACTATTACCCATATAGAGTCAAACTTCTGAAATGAGCGAGGCAACCTAGTGATAAAATACATATTGATCATATCCCATTTCCATGTTTGAAGCTCTATACACTACATATAACCTCCCTGCTTTTGGTACTCTACTTTGACTTGTTGGCAATTTGGACATTGAGCCACAAATTCTGCAAGGTCCCTTTTCATGCCTCCCCACTAAAACATTCCCTTCTGGTTATGATACATCTTAGTTGATCTTGGATGGATGGAATATCTGGAATGATGGGCTTCTTCCATTATCCTCTTCCTTAGTCCATTAATATCTAACATAAATAATCTAATTTTTGCAATACAACACTTTTGTAAGTTCAAATCCCTTTATCATACCCTGACTCACATTTTCCTTAAGCTGTCGTAGAACTAGATCCTCGAAATATTTTTCCTTCACCTCCATTACTAATTAAGATGCTGCTGCATTATGTATAATAACCCCTTCATTTGGAGTTTAAAGAAGGTGAACTCCCAAACTAGCTAGTTGTCATAGATCCTTAGCCATCCCTTGACTTACCACGACCTGTTCACTAATATTCATGATTGCCTTACAACTCAGAGCATGGACTACCACATTTGCCTTTGCTGGGTGGTAAAGTATATCAATATCATAATCCTGTATTAGCTCTAGCCATTTCCGCTATCTTAAGTTTAGGTCTTTTTGCTTAAAGAAGTACTACAGGCTCTTGTGATCATTATATATGTCAACGTGAACCCCATACAAATAGTGGTGCCATATTTTCAGAGTAAACACAATCGCTGGTAGCTCAAGATCATGTGTTGGGTAGTTTTTCTCATATGGTCATAGCTATCTAGATGCATAAGAATTTACCCTACCATGTTGTGTGAGAACATACCCTAAACTAACTTCTAAAGCATTGCAATACATTGTATGCCCCTCGGTGCCTTCTGAAACTACTAGCACAGGTGTAGAAGTTAGCTTATTTTTCAGCTCCTGGAAGCTCCTTTCACATGCATCATTCCATTGGAACTTGGTTGCCTTATGTGTCAACTTTGTTAGAGGTGCAGAAATAGAAGAAAAACCTTCAATGAACTTTCTATAAAAACCTGCCAACCCTAGGAAGCTCCGACTTTCCGTTGGTATCATTGGCCTTGGCAAATCTTTCATAGCCTCTATAATTTGTGAATTAACCCGTATGTCCTCATCAGACACAATATGATCCAAGAATGCCACTAACTTTAGCCAAAATTCACATTTAGAAAATTTGGCATATAACTGTCTATCACAAAGAACCTGTAACACTTGTCATAAGTGATTTGCGTGGTCCTCTTCAGATCTTGAATATTCCAAAATGTCATCTATAAATACTATCACGAATATATCCAAGAATGGCTTGAATACCCTATTCATCAGATCCATAAAAATTGTTGGTGCATTTATTAGTTCAAATGACATAACAAGAAATTCAAAGTGACCATAGTGCATTCTGAAAGCAGTCTTAGGTATATCTTTCTCCTTCCCCTTCACTTGGTGATACCCTAATCTCAAATCAATTTTTGAAAAACATTTGGCACCCTGTAACTGATTAAATAAATTAATCCTCACTTGGTGATAACCTGATCTCAAATCAATTTTTTAAAAGCATTTGGCACCCTGTGACTGATCAAATAAATCATCAATCCTGGGGAGGGGTATTTGTTCTTAATTGTCACCCGGATGGAAATAGGTTGAGTGCCTGGAAGTAAGTCAATACCAAAATCTATTTCACATTTTGGAGGTAAACCTAGAAGTTCTTCAAGTAACACATCAACAAATTCATTCACCACTAGAACTGATTGAAGAGTTGGCGATTCTGCCTCCATATCCCTTACTCTAACTAAATGACATATATACCCCTTAGATATCATCTTTCTTGCCTTAAAATAAGAGATAAAATTACCCTTTGGCGCCCCAATATTGCCTTCCCAATTAAGAACTACCCCATTTGAAAAGTGGAAGTACACTCTCTTAGTTCGGCAATCCACTGTGGCATAGCAAGACGCTAACCAATCCATACCCATTATAACATCAAATTCCACCATTTCTAGCTCGATAAGGTCAGCCAATGTGTCATGGTCACAAACAGTTACTACACAATCATAATAAACCCTTCTAGCCATAATAGATTCACCAGTTGGTGTGGGCATTTCAAATGGTTTGTTCAATAATTTGGGTGTTCTCTTAAGCTTCCCAGAAACTAGTAGAGTAATGCATGATAGTGTAGAACTAGGTCAATTAATATATATACATTATATGAAAAGATGGACAATGTACCTGTGACCACATCGGGTCA
>DF367626.1:3408-17081 GCA_000787875.1 Solanum virginianum | reverse complement strand
GAGGCCTTTAATCAGGCTCAGTTGGCTCCCATGTCTCAGCAAATACAAGAACTTTCAGCTGTATTCACAACTTCTGAGGCAAGCAGAGTTGAGCAACAAAAAGAACTGGTACAAATCAAAGAACAAGTGCTCAACTTCGCACACAGGCCTGTACCTCATCCTCCTAGTCCCAAATATGATAGTGAAGATGACGATTTTGTTGCGAATAGTCCCTAGGCTCCTTTTAGTTATGTTTTAGATACTTAGGTTATATTTTTGGACAATTCAGACTATTTTGATGAACTTTATGTTCGTTTAAAATATTATAATTATTGAATTTTATTCGTTTTTAATGTTTAGTTTTGATTGGTGTTATATATTTTGTTGTTGATCTTGTTGTTGTTGTTCGATAGGTTATATATATGGAAATTGAAATGGTTTATAATGTGCAGGTGTGCAGCAGAAACTGTAGAAATGCAGAAAAAGCGACAGCCTGTGTCTTCTTGTCCGTCGCTTTTCTGTAATTTTTTAAAAAAAATTTCCAAAAAAGTGATGGACAGGGCCTATAAGTCCGTCACTATGTATTTTTTAAAAAATAAAGCAACGGACAGGGACCCCATGTTCGTCACTTCTTTAGTTTTTTTTAAATAATTATTTATGCATGCGATGAACAGGGACCTAATGTCCGCTACATCTTTAATTATTTTTTAAAATAATTATTAAAAGATGCGACGAACCCCCCAATGTCCGTCGCTTTTATTTGGAAAAAATTAATTAAAAAAGTGACGAAATAGGCAAAGTGACGCCATCCATCGCTTTTTTGGTGACGAAGTCCATCACTTTTGGAAAAGCGTCAAGCAAAAAAGTGATGGAATGGTCTACCTCACTTTTTCGTTGATTTTGACCAAAAAAGCGATGCAGTCCATCGCTATTGGCCATCACTTTTCAGGCAATTTTTAGTAGTGGATGCACTCTATGCGATGTATGGATTTAGGTTATTTGCCACTCTGCTAATATCATTAAAAGCTACATCATACATGGGATAGGGCAGGAAAATCTCCATAGATACTTGCATCATATGAATCATATATAACATGTCATCCGACAATATCGCTAGTCATGAGTGAAATGAGAGCCAAGACATGTCCTTGGCTCACCATCAAAAGTAAATAAAAAAGTAGCAATATCTTAACATAAGCAAGATAGGAAATAGATATTACCCTTGGAATTGAGGACTCACCACAAGCAAAGTCTTCTACAATCATACTAGCTATGAGGAGGTAGATGGATAGCAGCTCTTATCCCTACATGGTTAGATCTTGTAGGCAAAAAGTGTGCATTAGTATCATGATTTGGTCCCAATCATGATGTCGCCTGTTAGATCTAACCTATAGGCAAACTAATTACCCAACCCCAAGGTACCTGTCCTAGCTTTCTAGTCATAATAATAATTGCTACAGTGATATGAAAAACTACAACCTACCCAAAACCTGAAAGTCAGCTATACAGAGCTACAATAGACACAAGCACATACTCATATATATACACACACAAAAAAATAGTAACCAAGATATACGTAGCCAGGGATACTCCTACAAATACAAACCATGACTATAGATTCAAGGCCAATGTCTAGATATAAAAGAGGACCATCAAAAGGGAGGAGACTGGGAAGTAGCTAGAGTGGCTAGTGCACCCCAAGTATCTCTTAATCACTCACGAACCCATAACTTAAAAATCACAACCTGTACCTGGACTTACACAATAGGAAGATGAAGAAATGTAGGGGTGAGTACTAGAAAAAAGAACCAATAGGTATCATCAGCGATTGAGTGAAATATATTAATCCAGAAGATTCAAATATAAAGAACGGCAATAGGTCTAACCAATCAAAACTCAGGTCAAGGAAGTAACATATCCAGAAACCCTTAATAACAATAGAATCAACCAAGACAATGAACAATGATAACTGAACCAACTTAAGTAATGAACAATGTTAAACTGAAATGATCCAAGTGATAAAGATCAATAACAACTTATGAAAACTGCTTAGGCCTATACCACAACTATTCCCAACCGAGATGTAGTGTTATACGTGGACGCAAGTCCTAATATCTATGTCTGTAGGCCAACTAGGCCCCTATTAGCCCAGAAGGTACATACACATACAATCTAATCAATCGAGTCATAATTGAGCCCAACTCCCAATATCACATGATCATAGGTTGGTTATACGTGGGTTTAAGGCGCTAATGTCTAAGCATGGACACCCCCTAGACCTCATAAGCCTAGAGGTTAGACACATGCATAATTAGGGTGTGAATAGGTGTTTGGATCCACAGGTAATCAGCTAGGTCCTCAACCCAAAGTACCATTAACCACTAGGACCTCGACCTATCCAGGAACTAGTATCACATGGCACCTCACCCCTAATGCTGTTGAATTAGCCTCTAGTAAGTAAATTCAGCTAGGGCTAGATGTTCTGATGATATACATAATGTTAGGATGCATCCCCTGTGGGAGAAATATGTGAGACCCCATGTTTCTCATCTTCCACAATATAAATAGTGTGACATGTTACATAAGGCATATATGATTATTGATAGCACCTAAGGATAATAAGGCTATAAATATGTTGTAATATCAATGTTTTAAGTCAAAGAAATCCCCTAAATACATATTAGAGATTAAATAAGTAGCCCGAGTGGCACCTCGTTCTTTTCGAAAGGTTTAAATTAAGTTTCATTTTTTGGATGAGACTAAGAGTGTATAATTGGCTAATAATGTATTGTTAAGGGATATTTTAATTGAAAGAAGATCATATTTTATGTTTTGGATTCAAGAAAGTTGCAAGATAAAGGTTGGTGAAAGTTACCATAAGCTTCTTTAAGAAATCCTTCTTAAATTTTGGTCAAATATATCGGACCATATCTCCTAAAATATAAAGAATTAGAGGGGTCATAACCTATCAAATTGAATTTCTATGAGTATAGTTTGAAACACATAAAACACATGTTAAACCGACTATAGGAAAAAAAAGTTATCATAGTTTTTCCGTGACTGCCTAAGCATGAAATTGAGTCTTAGTTTGGGTAAAGCCCACCTTTATGTCAGCTAATTTTACTTTTTAAAGCTCAACATATGCCATTTTAATCCAACAATAGCTAATAAACTGAAGCTAGAGTTCCCACAAGTGTCCTAAGTGATTTTGGTAAGTTTTTTGCATTTTTACCATTCAAATTTGTCCCGATGCCTAGAAATTCATGCCTTACGCTTTGCAATTATTTTGTCCTCCTATTAGTTGTGTTAGGAGCTATTTTTGGATGGTATAAATTTTGTGTTCTTGCTGGTTATTCTAGTTTTATAGCTCGTTTGTTCAGGTAATAACCTTGAGCTCTTTTATGATAATTTTTACAAAGTTTTACAGATGTTTCCTTGCATAAATACTAGATGGAAAATTTATCAATTAATGCTTAATTATGAACTATTTATAGGTGGTTGTAAGTTAGTGGTTGCAAAACTTAGGGTGTAAGGAACAACTTTCATGAAGGAACTTTGGCCATTTGGATGTCTATTGGAAAGGTATGTTAAGGCTAAGCTTTGTCCCTTCTTTTAGCACAAAATCTGAAAAATTCCCAAAACATCAAATGCGTATTTTTTTCATTCTGTTTTTAGAAAGACCTTCTATAAAAGGTATTGGCCTTTTTGCTAAACTATTTTCATAATGAAATTAGGTTGGCATTCTGTTCGTTCGCTTAAATTGGGCATTTAGTATTTATACATAAATTTATCAGTTTTCTTGACTACATGTCCATATGTTTGAGGTGTTTCTCTTCTTGGTTTAGTGTCACTAAAATAAAAGTAGATTATGAGAGGAATGTGGTGTTCATAATCAGTCCTTCTTCCTTACTAAGACCATATATGAAGAACTTAGAAAGTAATACATTTATTTCTAATAATCTCCAATATAATGCTCCTATTTGAACTACTAAGGTACTTGATTCTTTTTTAAATACTTTCTTTTACTAATTGGCATGGGCCAAGTATAAGCATTATGTGAAGCACCTTTATGAACATTTCTATAGGTAAGGCTTCATTCTAAATGTTAGGTTAATGTCATGATCCAAGCTTGGGGCCTAGGTGTGACACGATGCATGGGGAACCCGAAGGGATCCCAAGCAAGCATCTTAACATATTATTACACATCCTTGGTCGTGAAAGCAATAGAATACAATAAGAAGTAGCAAATTGGGACAATCGGGGCTAAGGGAAACACTTTCATATCATAGACATCAAGAATAAGAGAGTCAAGGCTCATAGAATAAATACATAACATGTCCAACAACACCTCTACTACATAGATAAAAGTGGGGGCCACAAAAAGCAACCAAGCTCACCCTCATAGTCAATATACACCTCTACTACATAGATAAGAGAGGGGGGCCATGTCAAGCAATCGAGCTCACCCTTATAGTCAATAAATAACATAACAGAAAGATAGTCTTAGTACATAGCAAGAGATCATAAGCAACATCCCCGGAATAGAGGACTCACCAACAAGCTTGAGAGATAATCGTACTAGCCACGTTGAGGAGGAGGATGATCAAGCGGTGCTCCGGTTCCTAGATGGTAACATCATATAGGTATAGAGTATGTGTTAGTACATTTGAATGTACTAAGTATGTTGATGCAATGCAACAAGTGATAAGCACCATAAACATTTGCATAACATAGGCAATGAATAAGCTTATAGCAATATGGGCATGTGTGAATGATGCTTGAAGTAAAATCATGCTTATATAGATCATAATACGAGTTTAAGGAGTGACCATTCTTAGTGCAATCCAAGGCCTACCACCTCCTTGGAGAGGGGCATGAGGTATAAACCCCTTCACGAGGTTGATGGAGTACAAACCCCCCAACAAGGTTGATGTGTACAAACTCCCAACATGCTTGATGCATACAAACCCCTAACATGGTTGCATAGGCCTGCTACCTCCCAGGCAAGGTAATCGAGGTACAAACCCCTCAATAAGGTTACCTAGGCTTACAACCTCTCGAGTGAGGCTTGGTCATCCCCAACACTATAGAAATAATATCATATATATACACTCCTTTCATCATCATATACATATATTTCTTTTATCATTATTTCATCATCATATAGTCATTCAACTCATAAGACATGAATTGGGCCTTCAATTCCTCAAGAATCCATAACCGAATATTTTATCAAACACTTAGAGGGTGTGCAATGCTAGGGTAAAACTATGTGATCCAAGAGTGTTATAATGCTAGAAAATTCAATATAAAACCATCAATAGATACTTGGTAACACCCTCAAGCAATATACATCAAAACCTTTCATTAAATCTTACAATAAATCTTAGATTCATTGCTCAAAACATAGTAAAACAGTAATAATTTTCATAAACCTTAACATACTATGCAATGAATTTCATAATATGTAAGGCCCATTTGTAAATCAACTTTAAATCATGCAATTTTGAGTAAAATCGAGCATGGGTATCATGGGTGAAAGGAACTGTGACACCATGTAACTCTATGCTCTTATGTATACATGTTTCAAGCCTCATATATTTAGATTTGAGGTGTATAAGGTTCATAGGAAACTCCAAGTACCTAAACGAGTTCAAGACTCCCCTAAGAGTTAAGTTTTGGGTGATGGTTCATGCAAGGGTCAACTTTAAACTAGCATAACTTTTAGCATATTTGGAACTGGGTGGTCCAGGATATGTCAAAAGAAATCTCTATGAGTTAGCTTCAAAAATCACTTGGTTTCACCATATTTTGAGTTAGGATGAAGGAGTTATGACCATTTTCGTGAGACCTTCCCATGCAGCAAACACTCACGGGTAGCTTGACGGCTAGTGTGCCCTTTGACTGGTTGTTTGGGGAAGCTAGGGTTGGAAAGGGCCAGTTTTGGCACCAAAGAAGGTGACATGGCTAGTGGCATGGGCCATGTGGCCCACCACTGACCATGGGAATGGCGACAAGGTGTGCCAAAGCAAGCTTGTTGGATCTAATGTTTGATTTGATGAGGGGTTTAAATGTGAATGTGTTAGGGGTGTTTCAAGGTGTTGAATGATGGTTTTATCGCTGATTTTCTTGCATGATATTATATCTAAATTGCATGATCTTTTACCCTCATTACACCCCCCCAAGTGTTTGATAAAATGTCTGAATGTGGTTTCTTGAGTAGTTGAAGGTCCAAACCATGAGATATGATATGAATGATGTTATGATGATGAAATGAGCTTATGTATATGATTATTTCGAAATGAAGTTTGCACTAGAGCATATGATAAATCCTATATAAAGTGTTGCATTAGACCATACCCGATCTGGGAGGAACAAGACCCCAGGTAACCATGTTGGGGGTTTATACTCATCACCCATACGAGGGGTTTATACTTCGTCACCGTGTTGGTAAGGCGTGATTACCATCAACCACGTGACAAGTTTATTGGACACAACCACCAAGGGGTTTATACCTTGAACAGCTAGCTTGGTCTCTTCTTCATATATGATATTCTATATAAGCATAAGTTACTTAAGGATGTTTTACTTAAGCATTGATCATACATGAAATATTATATATTTTGTCTATTGCTTAATATCATGCATTTTGATTATGATGTCTACTTCTTATTGTATTGCATCCCATATACTTAGTACATTCAAACGTACTAACGGATACTCTTGCCTACATGATAGCAACATGTAAGAACCAATGCTCAAGTTGATCATCCTCCTCCTCCACGTGGCTAGTCGGTGCTATTCCAAGCTTGTTGGTGAGTACTCTATTTTGGGGACCTTAGTCTATGTTGCTATTATTTATGTATTGAGATACTACCTTATGTTCTATTGACTATAAGGGTAGGCCCGGTAGCTTTGTCTTGGCCACCGCTCTATCTATGTATTTATACGTGTTTGTTGGACAAGTTATGTATTTATGATATGAGTTATGACTCCTTGTCTTTCATGTTGAATTTTTTACTTGCTATCCCTTAGCCCCTTGTTCCTTTTGCCTTACCTTATGCCTTTTATATGCTTCCACGACCAAGGATATGTAATCACAAGTTAAGAGGCTTGCTTAGGGTTCCTTCAGGTTCCTCGTTTGCCATGTCATGTCTAGGCCCTAGGCTTAGGCCGTGACAAACTTGGTATCAGAGCACTAGGTTGATAGATCCTCTAAGTCTAACACACCGCATTGATTAGAGTCCTATTCATAGTTGTGAAGTGCGCCATGACTATGAGTAGGAGGCTATGAGACGTTTTAGGAAATGTTACCCTTCTTCGTATTCTAAGTCATGCTATAGAGTAGTGTTAAGTCTTTTTCCCCCCATTAACAATTGTTCTTTGTCATGCTAGATCATGCCTAACACTCGAGGAAGAAGGGCCCAAACTCCCGAGGAGCAACCTACCAATGGTGAGCTCTAGGATGCTCTTACTATGCTTGCCCAAGTTGTGGCCAATCAAGTCAACAAAGGGGCCCAAGCCACTCATGCTACTACCCTAGAAGCTAGGGTAAGAGACTTCATGAGGATGAATCCTTCAATTTTTTATGGTTCAAAGGTGGAGGAAGACCCACAAGAGTTCATTGATGAGGTCTACAAAATCTTGAATATCATGGGTGTTGGGATGAATGAAAAGGCAGAGTTGGCAGCATACCAACTCAAGGGGGTATCCCAAATATGGTATGACCAATGGAAGGGTAAGAAGGGAATTGGTAATGTGGTGCTTTGGGATGAATTCAAATCAGCTTTCCTTAATCGATTTTTCCCTCTTGAGCTTAGGGAATCTAAGTTGGTAAAGTTTATGAACTTGAAACAAGGTGCTATGTGTATGAGGGAGTATTCCCTTAAGTTTAATCAACTTTCAAAGTATGATCCTCATTTGGTGGCCGATCCTAATCTAGGATGAATAAGTTCGTGATAGGGGTCTCCGACTTGGTAAGTGAAGAATACTGGTCCACCATACTAATTAGTGACATGGACTTGTCTCAGTTGATGATATATGCCGAGCAAATAGAGGAAGAAAAGTTGAGGAAGAAGAGGGGGCATGAGGACAAGAGGGCCCGATTTGAGGATAAATTCGAAAAAGGTGCTAGATTTCTTCAAGGCCAAGGGCCTACTCATACTACTAATAGGGAGTTTGCCAATGAATTCCCTAAGCCTCAAGGTGTTGGTCATGTGGCTCCTAATGATGTGTGCCCTAAATTTGGAAGGAGTCATGGAAACATATGTTTGAAGGGTTCTAATCATGCTATGAATGTGGAGAGCTTGGTCACAAGAAGGCCGATCGTCCAAGAAACCATAGCAAGGGCTTGGGTGCGAATGTGGTCCCATTGGGTAGAGGTGGTCCTCAAAGTGGTTCCCCAAGGCACAATTGATTTTATGCAATACATGGAAGGCAAGGGGTTGGTGAGTTTCCCGATGTTCTAACCGGTATGTTGAAAATCTTTGATCTTGATGTATATGCTTTGATTGATCCAGGTACCACCCTTTCCTTTGTTACCCCTTTTGTTGCTAAAAAGTTCCATGTTGACTCTAAGTTATTGCATGAGTCATATAAAGTGTCTACTCCTATTGCTGCCTCTATTATTGCTAGGAAAGTTTATAGAAGTTGTCCTATTTGCATTTTGCATAAGTTGATGCCTTGCGATCTTGTTGAATTAGACATGGCATATTTTGATGTCATTCTTGGGATGGATTGGTTGCATGCCTACTATTCTTCTATTTATTGTAGTACTCGTACGGTCAAGTTTCATTTCCCAAATGAACCCGTCCTTGAGTGGGAAAGTCAAGATGTGGTGATTTAAGGGTAAATTCTTTTCATGCATTAAAGCCCATAAGTTGATTTCTAAGGGATGTCTTTACCATCTTGTGAGGGTTAAAGATATGAAGTCCAAAGTCCCTTCTATAGAGTTGGTTCTGGTTGTAAATGAGTTTCTTGATGTCTTCCCAAATTACCTTCTAGGTGTCCGTCCCAAAAGGGAGATAGATTTTGGCATAGATCTCCTTCCCGATACCCAACCTATCTCCATTCCCCCTTACCATATGGCCTCAGCGGAGTTGAAGGAGTTAAAGGAGAAATTGAAAGATTTGTAGGAGAAGGGATTTATTAGGCCTAGCCAATCACCTTGGGGTGCACCAGTGTTGTTTGTAAAGAAGAAGGATGGGCCACTTAGAATGTGCATTGACTATAGCCAACTCAATAAGGTCACTATAAAGAATAGGGTTTGAACACCCTATTGCAAGGGGCTAGCTCTTTCTCTAAGATTCATCTTCGTTCTGGGTATCATAGAGTGAAGGTAAGGGAGTGTGATATTCCCAAGATGGCCTTCCGAACTATATATGGGAATTATGAATTTGTGGTGATGTCTTTTGGGTTAACTAATGCACCGACAATCTTCATGGACCTAATAAGTAGGGTGTTCAAACCCTACCTTGATTCCTTTGTTGTGGTCTTCATTGATTACATTTGATCTATTCTTGTGGTGAGGAGGATCATAGGGCTAATTTTGAGGGTTGAGTTACAAATATTGAGGGAGGAGAAATTGTATCCTAAATATTAAAACTGTGAATTTTTGTTGAAGGATGATGCTTTCTTAGGTCATTAAGGGAGGAGAGATTGTATGCTAAATATGAAAAGTGTGAATTTTGGTTAAAAGAGGTTACATTCTTGGGTCATGTACTGTTGGGGGATGGTATTAAGGTGGATCCTAAGAAAATTGATATGATTAGAAATTGGCCTAGACCATTGACCCCATCAGACATTAGGAGTTTCTTGGGCCTTGCGAGTTACTATAGAAGGTCTGTGAATGGGTTCTCCTCCATTGCTTCTCCTATGAAAAAATTGACTCAAAAGAAGGTTAAGTTTATGTGGACCGATGAGTGTGACAGGAGCTTCCAAACATTGAAAGATAAGCTTGTGTCCGCTCCTATATTATCACTACCAGATGGGCTTGAGGGATTTATTGTATATTGTGATGCCTCTAGAATAGGTTTGGGGTTGTGTACTAATGGAAAATGGCAAGGTCATAGTCTATGCTTCTAGGCAACTCAAGGCGTACAAAAAGAACTATCCTACCTATGATCTTGAATTGGCTGCTGTGGTGTTTGCATTAAAGATTTGTCATCATTATTTGTATAGGGTGCATGTTGATGTGTTCACCGATCATAAAAGCCTCCAATATGTCTTCACTCAAAAAGATCTCAACTTAAGACAAAGAAGGTGGCTAGAACTTCTTAAGGACTATGACATGAGGGGGCATTACCATCCCGAGAAGGCAAATATTCTAGCGGATGCTTTGAGTCTGGTGTATATGGATAGCCTAACTCATGTTGATGGTGGTGATAGGGAGATATCTAGGGAGGTGAATCAATTTGGAAGATTGGGGGTTAGGTTGGAAGAGGTAGATAATGGTGTGATTTTTGGTGATGGTTCCAAATCTTCTTTGGTTGATGAGGTGATAGCAAAACTAGATCTTGACTCCTTCTTCAAAAAAGTCTCAAGTTAAAGGTATGTGGGATTCATTCATGGGGATTCTTCCACTCATGAAGCCAATCCTTCTCCTTTGCCAAATTTCATGATTTTTAAGGTTGAATTCTTTATATGTAAATCTTATCATGCATTGTATACATGATTTAAGTTGAGTTCTCAAGTAATAATTTGATTATGCTTCAATGCCATTAGGGTTTGATATTATGATGGATTTTATGATATTAAAGCTTTGCACTTTATGATTCCATGAAAGTTATTAATGAATTTGTAAATTTTGGCTGGATTTCCTGACACCCGAATTGGGGTTTTACTACAATATTGGTTGGTTATTTGAATGACTTCAAAATGAATTGATTTTACTTTTCCCATGTTTCATACTCTTGTGTTCCATGGTTTTAAGCATAAGTACACATACCGACAATGTTTTGATCAAATTATGTGACAAACTTCTATGTTGATGAAAGTCTTATTATAAGACATGTGAATGTGAAGCCCTTTTCTTTGATTTTAAGAAGCTTGGTTTTGATGAGCTACTCTATGAAAATATTATGACGTTATGACTCTTAGCCTAGTATGATTATAAGTATAATTTGTATTATTTTTTGGGATTGTTGACCTAGAATCTAGAGGACCTTGGTAAATAATCATTATCCCTAACTACGTTGTCATTGTAGGTTTATGATTTGCTTATTGCATGATTAATTATAAAGGGTACAGTCTTCGTACGATACACACTAATTAAT
Source organism: Solanum virginianum (assembly GCA_000787875.1). Lineage (NCBI taxonomy): Eukaryota > Viridiplantae > Streptophyta > Magnoliopsida > Solanales > Solanaceae > Solanum > Solanum virginianum. Next base: position 5,829 of record DF367626.1, on the reverse strand, counting down.
AACCAAAACGGGTAATGTCCCTGTAAGGTATTTTATCATATAATAATTGAAAAGGGTAAAGTCCCTGTAAGGTAACTAAAAAGGTTAAAGTCCCCATAAGTTATTTTATCATATAATAACTGAAAAGGGCAAAGTCCCTGTAAGGTATCTTATCATATAATAACAAAAATGGATAAAGTCTCCTTAAGGTATTTGTGATACTCTCTCTCCCCAAAAAAGGGGAAGGGCATGTAAGGAGAGGGAGGTTTACCTTGGCAAAGTAGGTAACTTCTTTATTCGGTGTTGAGTGAACACCGAGATTCCAAGTAGTAGCTCGCTTGGTCTTATTTGTTATTTGAGGACCTTGATTTCTCCACTCTCATTGAACCATTGTTGCTTGTAAGGGTTGGGCTGCTTTGTTATTGGAATTTGCATACACTGCACCAAAGAACTACTCACCACATTAGTGCAACTTCCACTATCAATGATCAAAGAATACGCTTTATCTTGAATTTTTCACCTACCATGAAATAGATTCTCCCTTTGATCAAGCTCTTCTTTGGGAAGGGCTCCCATAATTCATCTCAAAACACATGAAAGATTGGAATTCACCTTTATGTCTTCATCATTATCAAGCAAAGATTTTTCTTTCTCCATAAAGCAAGCAAAATTGACCCTCTCATCCAGCCTTTCTTATTCATTTTTTGAAGTATCTACCTCGCCTCTGTCTTCCTCACTCTCATTTCTTTCATCACCTTCTTTACTCTTAAAACAATCCTGAAGATCAACAATCGTCCGCCTATTAGGACACTCACTAGAAACATGTCCCCTCCCTTGACATCTAAAGGATTGAATTATAGAAGGATGAGGAAAGTTAGGTTTAGCGTAGTTACCTCCTTGTGGTTTCTCACTTGCCTTGGATTTGTAATCAAGCTTGACCACCACCCTTAGGTTGCTCCCTAGAAGATGTTGTCTTCCAATAATCCAGGCCTTTGTCTCATATTGAAGTTGAAGAACCTTTGGTGTTATATAACTTTTCTTCTTTCAAATCTGTTTCTATCTTTGAGGCATCACAGAAAGCCACTTCAAGAATTTCATAGTGCTTATGCTTCAATGGCTTTAAAATATCATATCTCATGTTGGCTACAAATTGGATCACCATATATTGCATGCTTTCTTCCATTTTAGACTTCATCCATAAGTTCTCAAACTCATCATAATACTCTTCAATACTTTTGGTACATTGCCTCAACATAGCCACCTTCTTGAGTACCTCTTGGCAGTAGTTTGGAGTCAAGTATCTCAACTTCATAAGTGTAATCAACTCTTGCCAAGTAGGTAACTTGTATAAGTGATGGCTCTCCCTTTCCGTCCTCTTGGACTCCCACTAAGTGGATGCATACCTTTAAATTGTGTGAGAGCATACTTCGCCTTCAAAGTTTCACACATATTATTTATGAGAAAGATTCGCTCACTTTGAATTTTCCACTCTAAGAACTCATCGGGGTCACTACATCTTTTGAACCTTGGAAGTGTGACCTTGATAGTGTTCAAGCCCTTATCTTGATCATTCCTCTCCCAAACCTATTTCCTTTATTTCTCATCCTATCTCCTCAATATCACATCCTATCTTCTCTATTCCCCATTTTATCTCCTCTATACCCAAAATCTTAGCCTCCCATGCCATGATCCTACCCCAAGTATCAAGTTTGAACTCCTTCCCTTTGTACTCCATAGGTATCCCTACCCCTATGCTCCCAAAATTTATTATTGTTGAGATCTCCATACGTTTCATCATAGAGAGGATTTTGATAATGGTAATATTGGTAGGGAATTTGTGGTGCATTTGATGGAGGTGATAGGTGACATTCATTAGAAGATGCATTTTGGAATAGAGTTTGGTAATCAACTTAGTTCAACGGGCTGCGATTTCATAAAAAATAATTGTGGTACAAAAAAAATATTTTTGGAATTTTTGCATCAGAATTGGATGGATGTGGTGTAGCTTATCTTAGATGGTTGGGATTGTTTCTCATTTGGAAAGTAGGGTGTTGGTAGCTTCGTGTTTAGCTTTTTAGAGAAAAACATATATTATAGGATTGTCCCGGGGTAATGGTGGTGGAATGAATCGATGCCCTTCTTATCTCCTCATTTTCAAGTTGAATAACTTTCCCTTCACTCTTATTCTCCACCCGTACCAACTTTTCCTCCATACCTTCCATCCTTCCATTCATTTCCGCTATTTGTTTAGAGATGTAAGCAAGAGTTTCCATGATATTCCCTAAACCTTCCCCAATTGGACTTGTATTAGACATGATACCTATAATACTCAACAAACAAAGTTAGTAGCAAAAGCCTCACATCACTCGTATGTAACTCTCAACACCTTCTATGGTGTCATCTCAAAATTGATAGTGAACTAGCTCCACTCAATCAATTCAA
>DF367627.1:0-19068 GCA_000787875.1 Solanum virginianum | reverse complement strand
TTGAAGTTCATAATTAGGAGGAATTTACATAGTAATTGGAATAGTGACATACATGATTTTTCTCCTTTTCCCTTTGTCACTAACTTCCCTCCTCATTTTTTGTTTCACCCTTACACCATCCACCCTCAACTTATGCTTTTGGCCTGAGTCAAGATGCACATTATCCATCCTCAGAATGGTGGCAACTTTTCGTAGCCACCGTCAACATAGGCTTTTTTCCTTAGTCAATTTGCACAATGTTCATGGAAGGACCAGGGCCAATTTCAAGATTTTTCATCTAATTAGGCTAGGTTAATTATGTGTTTACAAAGAATCATTACATGTCAGGCTCAATCATTAGGATCAAGGGATATTCTACAAATTTGATTGGTCATTTAGGCTAAGTAGGCTTTTTAGGAACAATGAGCTAAGATTCTTTCCTAATCCAATTAATCTACATTCTAAGTTAGAGTAATAGGGGAAGTTGTGAATTAGCACACAACATATGAATTTAATAATTTAAGCTCACACTCATATGGCACTGATTACATTATCAACAAAAGACTCTCAGATCATGCTTTTTATCTCAAACTAACCTCACTTATCAAAACAAGCATCGTCAACATACTTAAACATGCATGGTTGCTATCTAGACTAGCTAATCAAAATTTGGTGGGTATCATTTTTAACATAAAACACAAAACATATGAATGCCATAAGTATCAGTACTATATGATATATTATCTAAAATATCCTAAACATGTCGGTTCAACAAAAAGTAAATATCTATGGTGAAAAAAACACAAACAAGAAAATCCTAGGATAAAAAATTAGGGTAGTTATGAACCCAAGCTTCTCAGACTTCATTGAGGCCCATAACTACCTACACACTGTTGAAAAGGAGGTGCATTGTTCCCAATGCACGCAATCAAGGCAAACAAAAGTATAGGGTCCAAAATTATACTTGGGCACCTAAGCCCCGGTCTCCACCTTAGGTTGCCTGATATATTATCGTGGCATGACATAGATGGCTTGCATACATAGACTTTCTCAATGTCCTATTATTCCACAGTTTTTATTTCTTTCACGTTACTGAGATATAACTTGACTCTTTGACCATTTACCTTAAAAGTTCCTCCATTTCTTCTCTCCAATTCAATAGCTCCATGATCAAAGACATGTGCTACTCGAAAAGGTCCCAATCATTTGGATTTAAGCTTCCTGGGGAACAACTTTAGTCTGGAATTGTATAGTAGCACCAAGTCCCCTAGTGAAAAGTAGCAATTCACTATGAGTCGATCATGCTACAGCTTCATTCTTTATTTGTACAAGGCTAAGCTCTCATATGCCTTCAAGCAAAACTGATCAAGATCATTTAGTAGGCTAAGCCTAGAGTTTGCTATATCATTCCAATCTAGATTCAACTTCTTTAGTGCCCACATTGCTTTATTGTCAAGCTCCACCAGAAAATAGCATGCCTTCCAAAAGAAAAGTTGGTAGGGAGACATGCCTATAGGGGTTTTGAATGCTGTTTGGTATGCCCATAATGTGTCATCCAGCTTTCGCAACCAATCTGTCTAGTTTGTATTCATAGTCTTAGATAGAATTTGTTTAATCTCCCTATTAGATACCTCCACTTGCTTGCTTTTCTGAGGATGGTAAGGAGTTGCCACTCTATATTTCACCTCATAATTTTCGAGCAAAGCCTTGAATAGTCTATTGCAGAAGTAGGAACATCCAGCACTTATGATTGCCCGAGGGGTGCCAAACCTTGAGAAAATGTTCCTTTTCAGAAACATTGTGACACGTTTGCCTTCATAGTTAGGTATAGAAATGGCCTCGACCCACTTTGATACATAATTCACCGCGATTAAGATATACTTGTTTCTATACAAGCTAACAAAAGGACCCATGAAGTCTATCCCCCTAACATCAAATAACTCAATCACCATAATGAGGTTTAGAGGGAGCTCATATTTGTGAGAAATGCCACCTTCTCTTTGTCACCTATCACAAGCTTTTACATAGTCGTAAGCATCCTAATGGATGGTAGGCCAGTAATATCCATACTGTAAGATCTTGTGTGTTGCCTGAACTTCACTATGATGTCTACTTACTAATGATGAGTGATGTGCCTCAAGGATACTCATCATCTCAATCTTAGGAACACAGTGATGAATAATCCCATTTGGGCATACATGAAACAAGTATGGGCCACCCCAAAAGAACTTTTTCACATTAGACATAAATTTTCAATGCTAGTGTGTATTCAGATCAGGTGGAACAATGTCACCTACCAAGTAGCTTGTATAGTCTGGAAACTATGGTATTAAATTGTGAGATGCTGCCAACTCTCTCTTATCTGAGAATGAGTCGTCAATCTCCAATCCATCATCAAACTTTGCCATTGCCTTATCTTCCAATCTGGAAAGGTGATCGGTGACCTAATTTTCTATCGATGACATCGAAATTAAATTCTTGAAGGAAAAGTATCCATCTCATCAACCTTGGTTTGCATTCTTTTTTGCTATCAAGTACCGCAGTGCTGAGTGGTCTGTGTGCACCACCACTATTGCCCCCAATAGATATGACCTGAATTTCTTGAACGTGAAGACCACAATAAGTAACTCCTACTTAGTGAAAATGTAGTTCTTCTTGGTTATATTTAGGGCCTTGCTAGCACAGGATATGAGATGTAATATCTTCTCTTGGCATTGTCCCCATACTACACCTAAAGCAACCTTACTTTCATCACACATGATTTCGAAGGGCTTTGACCAGTTTAGAGCTATATGCTTGGGGCTGAACTCAACTTTTGCTTTAATCCTTCAAAGGCTTTGAGGCATGCATCATCGATCATGATTTTAGCATCCTTCTCAAGCAACTTGCATAATGGATGTGCAATTTTAGAGAAGTCTTTTATGAACCTTCCGTAGAACCCTGCATGCCCTAGGAAGCTCCTCACACCCTTAATTGAGATGGGTAGGGGAAGCTTGTTGATCACTTCTAGTTTAGCTCTATCGACCTCAATCCCTTTGTTGGAGATTTTGTGCCCTAAGATAATGCCCTCCTTCACCATGAAGTGACACTTTTTGTAACACCCCACACTTGCCTAGGAATGCCCCCATAATCATAATTCCCTTATATCTCAAATTTGGGATATTTAAACACCCCTCCATGTAGCTCAAAAAGACCCTATGTTATATTTTTTTAATATCTCAAAATCCATACAGAATTTCACAAATTCGACTACATATTCTTATTTAGAAGGCAAATTTATATGGGCAAACGAGTACCTATAAGGTATACTTTGTTTGTGCCCAGAAAAATAATTTTTGGTGAAACTTTGCAAAAATAGTAGTTGTCTGCGATGTGCAAAAATAGTAGTTATCCACGATGCGAACTTGACACGGACCAGTTCAAAAAGTTCCAAAGTTTGTTATTTTTCAATCCAGGGCAATTGGGTAATAAATTGATATCTATATACATAAAATTCCTTCATTGTCTAGCCGTTTTGAGCCGTAAGCACCAACCAAAAACCTCTCAAAATCCTCTCTAATCTTCATCAAATTCTCCATCCATTCTCAAGGTTTTCAAGAAATCTTATTGAAATTCAAGGAAACCAAGTCAAGCCCTAAGTCCTCCTTAAGATTCAAGAGTCCCAAAACTCATCAGGATCTAAGGATTTCATTCAAGCTTCCAGCCTCCATTTCAAATCTTCTTCAAGAAACTCTCCAAAGTGAAGGTTTGTGGTATTGAACCATTGGGTCCTTCCACCCATGGTGCCCTAATCTCCTTTTCAGTCAATTTTCATGATTTAAAGTTGGCTTTACAAATGGGTTTACTAGTATGAACTATGTTAAAGCTATGTAAAGTTATGATTGTTTTGCTATGTTTTGAGCTATAAATCTTGGATCTAATATAAGATTTGAGGAGGGGTTTTGATTTATATTGCTTGAGGGTGTAGCAAGGTGTTTATTGATGGTTTGACAATAGATTTACTAGCATGATTTCATTCTTTAATTGTATGATTTTACACTAGCATTACACACCCGCCAAGTGTTTGATAAAATGCCTTTTTAAGGATTCTTTAAGTTTTGATGATCTCTTAGTTGATTTATTCTTTAATTGAATGAGTTTACACTAGCATTACACACCCGCCAAGTGTTTGATAAAATGCCTTTTTAAGGATTCTTTAAGTTTTGATGATCTCTTAGTTGATTTATGATTTAAGTTACTCTATGATGATTATGAGCTTTCTAAAGATGTGTTTAAATCATGTAAATGTTGACGATGTTGTAGGGCCAGATTAAGCACTTTTTCTAAGATTATACCTCTTGTGAGCCTTTAATGTTAATGTTAATGAAAAAGGATAATGTTGATGATGACCCATTCTTATGATTGAAGTTAGGCTCACCATTTGAGGTCAATGATGTTAAGAGCTACTCGAGCCATGTCTCTATGTTTATTGTAAGTGATTAAAGTATGATTATCTTATATATTCTGTGGGATTAGACTTAGCATCGAGTGGACTAGAGGCGAGTCCCCAAGTCCTAGAACTACGTGCCATCATAGGTAAAAGGATTAGAGCCAAGTCCCTAAATCTCTAAGAGGCGAGTACCCTAAATATGAGGGCTTGAGGCGAGTACCTGAGAACTAGAGGTGAGTACCCAGTTCATAAAAGGCTTAGTGGATCCCCTTAGGCATTAGGAGGTTTACCTTGGCAAGTAAATTCCTCCTTATGGTAAAAGCACGGATGGCAAGTAAATTCCTCCTTTCTTCTGGTGTAGGGTTGACATCGAGATTTCGAGTTGTAGCTTACTTGGTCTTATATTATGTCGATTGAGGTCTCTTCCCACACTTATGTATTATGAGCTATATGAGTTGAATGAATTGTAAGCATGTTTTACTTCACGTATCATTCATACATGACATATTGTTATTATTCTATTCATTGCTTATTATTAGTATTCATTTTGATTATGATGCCTATCTATTATTACATTTCATCCCACATACTTAGTACATTCAAATATACTAACGCATAATCTATGGCTACATGATATTACTATGTAGAAACCAGAGTTCCTATTGATTCGTCTCGTGGCTAAATAGTTTGTTTAAGTTAGCCCTTGGTGAGTCCTCCATTCCGAGCACAATGACTATTCTCTTATGTTATATATTAAGACTCTCTTTCGTTTATTGTATACTTATGACCATGAGGGTGAGCCCGATTACTTTGTCTTGGCTCCCGCTAAGTATCTATGTTTAGAGGTGTTGTTGGATAGGTTATCTACTATGTTTGAGCTTTGACTCATCTATGTTATATAAGTATTAAACTATCTCTCTCTCTCTCTCCCTTAGTCCCAATTCCCCTTGTTCATGTTTCTTATGTTGTTTTAAATTACTTCCATGACTAAGGATGTGTAATGATATGATATGAGGCCTGTTTGGGGTTCCTTCGAGTTCCCCATTCGCCGATCACGTCTAGGCCCTAGGCTTAGGTCGTGACACTTTTCCTAATTTAGCACCAGATGACTTTCCTCACATATTTGCAACACAACATGCAAGAGCTTCAAGTTATCCTTAAATGAGTCTCAACCTTACTAATATCGTCCATGAATACTTCAATAGTGTCCTCCACCATGTCCGAGAAGATGGACATCAAGCATCTCTAGAATGTCGCTAGAGCATTACACAACCCGAATGGCATCCTCTTAAATATGAAGGTGCCATAAGGGCATGTAAACATCATCTTCTTATGACCTTTTGGAACAATGGTGATCTGGTTATAGCCTGAATATCTGTCAAGAAAGCAATACCAATCCTTTCCAGCTAGTCGATCCAACATCTGATCCATGAATAGCATAGGGAAGTGGTCTTTTTCTATCGACACATTAAGTTTTCTATAGTCCATGCACACCCTCAATCCAGTGACTGCCCACATAGGGATCAACAGATTATTAGTATTTGGTACCATTTTCATACCATCTTTCGTTGGAACACACTGAACTGAGCTTACCCATTCACTATCGGCAATCGAATAGATCACTCCTGTATCCAACCACTTGATGATTGTTTATGCATAACCTCTTGTATAAGGGGGTTTTAGATGCCTTTTGTTCTTAATACTCAGCTTGTAGTCCTTGACTAACTAGATTTTATGTGCATATATCCCGGGAGGGATACCAATGATATCTGCAATCATCAGCCCAATTGGCTCCTTAAACTGTTTAAGCACTATGACAAGGGTGTTCACTTGGTTGTCATTCAAGTTTGCAACAACTATGACTAGCAAAGTGTTATTTGCACCCAAAAGTGTGTATCTCAGATGTACTAGAAGGGCCTTTAATTCTAGTACCATTGATTCTTCTATGGATTGTTTGGTGGGCGGTGACTCCCGATTTTGCTAGTCGAGCTCTAACTTAGTTTGGTGCCTAGGGCTATAGGACACCTCGAAAGAATTCACTATCTCCTTATAATCTGGGATACCATCACTATCAAAGTTCATTAGCACTTCTTCCAAGGTATCGACACCCAATCTCACCTCAAGTGATACTTCTGGCTCAGCAGCATCAACAATCTCAATAACAGAGACCACCCTCAAGTCATTTTCTTTCTTTGTCTACTAGCATATGTTGAACATGACCTCATATTTCCCAAACCTGAACTTGAGTTGGGGCTTCACCCTATCCACTAAAGTGCATCCAGTGGCTAAGACGGGTCTTCCCAAGGTGTAGTGACTTAAAAATCAACCTAGCAATGATAGATCAAAAAGTCTGTAGGGAATATGAAATTTTTAACCTTTACAATCACATTTTATAGTATCCCCACATGCTTTTTCACCATACGATCAACCATTAACAATTGCATGCTTGTTAGACGAGGGGCTCTCATTTTTAGCTTCTTGAAGACCACAAGGGGCATCAGATTAATGCTGGCACCTAGATCACATGATGCCCTTGCGAACTCCATATCTCCAATGGTGCATCGTATGGTAAAAGCACGGAGATCTTCTCACTTTTAGACCAAGGACCCATAGCAATCACACTACAATGCTGAAGCTTTTGGGAGAGCTCTTGACTCATAGTGTGCTTTTTCGTAACTAGGTCTTTCATGTACTTTGCATAACCTGGCATCTTCTCCAATGCCTCGAAGAGATGGATGTTGATGGAGAGTTGTTTTAGTATGGAAAGAAAGTGCTTGAACTTGTCTTCTTTTTAATTCTTTGAGGGAAGGGAGGACGAGGCCTAAGAATGGGCTTCAACTTTTATGGTGCATCAACAGCTTCACTCACCCCATCTTTGCCACGATCATCTCCTGTATCGACATCCTTGGCCACAACCAGTTCCACTTGAACATCATCCTTATCAACTGCCATATGAGGGTCAATTGTGCTCTTGTCTCCATGAGTAGTCACTGCTATGCACTTTCCTTCATTTTAAGGGTTTTGAATTGTGTTTCTCGGTAGTGTATCCCTCTGATGCTGAGTCGACACTTGACCAAATTGTTGCTCAAGTTGTTTAATAGCAATAGAATGAGACTCGATTTTCTAGTTAATACTGAAGATTTTAGATTATATCCCCCTCAGTCATCCTGTGTCTCAGCTTTCTTCATCAGGCGGTCAAACATCTCCTCAAGTCTAGAACTGCTAGTACCTATGTCGCAGTTGTGTGGTGGCGCATAAGGACCATTTCTGTAACCATCTCTATAACCCCAATCTATATCTCTATAGTGGCCCCTATTCTAATCATAATATCCTCTATGCTTGTCCCGAAAAGCTCCATCTGGATTGAAGTTCCAATCTTGGTTTTCTTGACCTTAGCGTCAATAGTCCTTATTAGACCCTTGAGCATTGGTCTAGAAAACCACCATCTGATTAGCAATAAAACAAGTTTCCTCCTCATAGTAGGGATTATCATACATGGATGCACGTGGAGGCTAATGAACCACTATATTAACTCGCTCTTGATTCTGTTTCATCATCACCTCTATACCTATATGAATTCAGGCAAGCTCTTGCATGATCTCTTCAATTATCATAGCTTACTCCGAACCAATACCAACAACATATAAACTTTTGGTAGATGCTTTGTCTCTTTGCCCCCATGCATGGTTAGTCTTAACCACTCTCTCCATCCTTTCACCAATCCTTGCAAATGGCTAATCTAAGAACATGCCCTCCCATAATGGTATCAGCAAAAGCTTGACTATTTTTATCTAGGGCACGGTAAAAGATCTCCACCAAGGCATCATTAACAATCTAGTGGTCTAGGACACTCCTCAAACACTTAGTACACCACTCCTATGTAGTACTGATCAAATCACCAGGAAGTTGCTCAAAGTTATTGATTTGATTGTTCAACTTGAGCTTGTTCGATCTCTAAAAGGACCTCTCCAAAAAGGGTTTCTGCAACTCAGCCCAACTGGTGATCAAACTCAGTGGGAGCTCAGATAGCCATATGCTACATTACCTATAAGAGACAATAGGAAGACATGAAGTTCCACAACATCCATAGATAGATTCTATATTTCGATCACACTCTTACAGACAAATGCAACATTATGTAGATGGCAATAAGGATCCTTTGATGGTATGCCCACGAACAGCCTATGGTTTTGTAATATCTAAAGCAACCCACTCGAAACCACAAACTTTATGTCAGCTGGTAGTGGTGGTAAAACAATAGCTCCAGTCACCTCCAAAGCCATAGGATTCAGCCTGTATTAATTCCACTAATAAGTGTTGGCATTGGAATTCTGTGGCTGTATAGCAATATCCTCAAGAGGAGATGGGTTCTCATGGTCAGCATTCTCAGTCTCATTCCTGTTTAGAGTTGCATTAGTTGCGTTATTGGCATTATCTTGGGTCATTCTTCTCAATGTTCTCTAGATATAAAGGTCAAATAGAGTCAAGGATTTCCCTCGACTTCGTGTATTGGGCATACACTACACTTATACCTTGAAAAAGAACAAAAACAACAAAAAATGTAAAATGAGGAAAACAAGGATTAATACCTAAATCACTTTGGATTAACCAAGTCTAATGGTATTCCCCGACAACAGCGCTAAAATCTTGATGTCGCCCTAGTTATACCTCTTTTTTGAGGATAAAGTGGTCATTGTCAAGAAATAGAACCTAACCAAGGTTAAGGTAGAACCTACTGGGAATACATAGACTTAGGAGGATTTAATTAATGCAATTTGTGAAATTAACCAACTTATTTCCCAAAAGAGGGGTTTGCAATAACAAGTAGAAAAGTTAACATAACTAAAAAAAGTTTAACCAAATGGAGAGAAACTAAGGTATAGTGTTCCCTATGATTTCCTAAGTATCACTGGATCACCTAACTCTTTTCTAGTGTCTAAGATGGTAAGATAAGTTCGCCAAACCCTTTAGTCCAGGAGAGAGGCGAATTTCACTACGTGACTTGGTTCATCTCCACAGTATGCATTACTAACCCTTACCTATTAGTCCTAGTGAAACCTCCCTTGGCCTAGTTCGATTGATTAGACGAGAACACACAATCGAATCTTCTTAATTGGTCTCTTTTCCTATTCATTACTACCTTGGTCTAGTCAGTAACAATAGGCGGATTCTAATGTTGACCACCATTAGAAAGCATGCAAAACAAAGAGAATTAATTAACACATGCATGTACACTTTCCAAGAATTAGGATTTATTCGGTTTTACTTTTTTAGTTCTTCATGGTTCTCATAACCTAGTTGTGGATTTAGCTACTCATAACTTGTATAGATATAAGACTTATGAATTAGGATAACATATTAGAGCACATACACAATTGAATTAAGAACAAGCAAATCCAAGCTTCAATGAGAATCAAAAGATTATAAGATCAAATCATAGTACAAGTATTTGTCAAAACTCTCCAATGTTTTCTCTACTCAATCTCACTATTTTTCCTCTCAAACTGTTCAACTCTCTGCAAAAACCTAATGAAAAATAACGTAGAAACCTATTTATTATATTTAAAATACAAGTCCTAAATAAAATAGGATAGCTGGGTCGGCACTCCTCACTAACAACTTTACGGGCTATATTGTGTTACATGGCCTGTAATTAGGGTCTTGTACATTATTGTTGCTAAATTGTACTTGTGATCTATGACACACTTCAATGACCCGTAAAATGGTCCACGGCCCATAGGGGGTTTTGTCTAATGAATATTCAGAAAGTCCTCCTTCTCCGATCCTCAGGGCACAACACATGATCTACGACTCGTAAAGTAATTCATGTCCCATCGTCATGTTCTTAGAAGAAACTTCAAAAAATTAGCCACACGCTGGAATAGTCCACGAAACCTCCATCATGGCCCATAGAGTACACTATGGCCTATAACAGGTCTCGTACTTCATCAAAAATAGAAACTTCTTTATTTTCTTCCCAAAATCAAGGTCAACCTTGGAATCCTACAAATAAAACACAAAACACATAAAATCAACAAACATCACATTGAAAACACACAAAATTTTAAGTTTTAAGCATCAAAAGTGTTGTATCTTGATAGCACATCATATAAATAGTGTACTTCATCTTCTTTTTAGTTCCTTCTTACACTTACAATAGTTAACAAGGTACAACACGTAACAATTCCACACAAAACATAATTAAGCAATGCAACATTGCACATTGTTTTTCTATATTTCAGCACTAACAACCCACACCCCTTTCCAACATTAACCAAACTGTTTTCAACAAATTTACACACCCAAACAGCCCGAAAACAGTCCAATGTACATGGAAGATGTGAGACCTTAATACCTAATCATCCTCTAACGAGTTCTTATCAAACTTATACTTAAAATATCATACTTAACCTTATGTTGAAGGAAAATAAAGACACGGCAGTAACATACTTCAATTCTTATAACTTGTACTTTTTAACTCAATTTTTTTAAGAACTTCAATTTCTCTTCACACTTTAAACCAAACAAGAAGCTAAAAGTATCTTAACAATAAAGAGAAATGAGCAGCAACTTGGGAGAATATTTTGCCATATACTTCTATTTAAGCATAAGTAACATGTTTTCCTAGTCTTTCATGATATAATTAAGCTAAATCTATTGGTATTCTTACTCACCTTACCCTACAACAAGATGGGTCTCCGCATAAACCCTAAAGGAATTTTAAGGCTGCTATTCCTTAACCCTTGAGAGAGAAGAGAAAGATGAAGTTTAATCTATTATTTTGTGTGTTAAAAATGAATAAATGTCCATCTATCCTTTCCTTTTATGAGCCCTTTTTGGCCCTTAAAATAATCTCTTAGAACCTCCTATTTTTTCTTCATTATCAGCCACTAAAATGGCCAAGTAGGTGATGGAGCTTCTTATTTATGTCAAGCTGCTCCAAAAGGTCAAAGTATGTTTATCCTTTATTGGGCTAATTACTTGGGCCTTGGCAGATTTGGAAGGTAGGCTTCCTTTTTTTTTCATTTTCCATTCTCTTACTTAGTTTGGGCCTCAAGTGAGTCCATTAACATAGTCTTAAATCTGACACATTAGCCTTAGACACTTTAACTAAATCCATATAGCTCAAGTAGGTGGTGCACCTAGTAGCTAAACTAGGTCAAGTAAGAAGCTCATTTATCTTGTTTCATTTTTTTAAACATCACTCCCTATTGGTGTAACTCAATACTTTACCATAATCTTTAAACTCAACAACTCCTTACTATATCGAGGTTAAATACTTTCATTGAGTTTGACTTGGAACACGTCAAGGTGAAATAATACCTTTTATCGAATTGAAATCACCACTACTCAAATATGGAACTTGGTTCGTCGACTATAAATAAGGACATTTAAAGAGTCATATGAATAGAACTAGCTTATGTATATCATGAAGTGTTACATTGTTAATATGAAATTGAAATATAGACCTTATGCATTGACATCATGAACTTTAAATTGCATGATTTTAAGAAATTCTATGCATGGATTGAGTTGATATTACAGTGTGATTACTTGAGTAACTTGAGAATAATTGAGCATGAGGAACATTTTTCATTTTAATCGCTTGTACATTTATACATTTTGCTTGCATTCTATGATGAGTCCAACTGAGTGAGTCTGAATAACCGTTTGAGTCTGAGTTGAATTTGATTGATTTCCTTGATTGACAGAGTTGGTGAGAAACTGAGATGAACCGAGTTAAGGTAACCTAATGAGGTTGATATTTAAGTCTATTGGTTGAGTACTATTGAGATTTCAGTTTATTGATGAGTTAATTATGTTTTAGTCTTGAGAGGAGTATTGAGCCTGAGCTGGGAGCGAGTAAAACATTACTCTAACCTATAGAACCACGTTGCTAGCATAAGATAGTTGTGCAGCATATTCTGGCGACTCTTACCCAAAAGATGGACTTTTATTATGGATCCATGAGAGAGTTGATCATCCTTTACCTTGGCAAGTTTAGGAAGAGCGTGGTAACAACTCGCCTTCGTTGTGCATCACCAAACTACAGGTAGTGGGATTGGATGTCGATTAAGAGAAACTCCTAAGAAAACACTGATTGAACATAATGTTTTTTAATCGAGTTAAGTACTACTGAGTCTATTTTCTTTTAAAAGCATGATTTATTTTAAACTTGCATATCTATTGAGTTGAGTATGAGTGGTTCGAGTTGAGGTGAATAAGTTAAGCTTTACCTTTTGAGCTATTTTACATACCAATATATTCCATGTACTCACATCCATTTGGACATCATTTTGGATGCAGATACAAGTGATAGAGGACTTCAGCCCGTGACTCATTAAGGTCTAATTCAGTGCATTTCTAGAGGTGGTGAGATTTCCTTGCTTTTCATAGGAGCCCTTTTACTTTTTGATATCGATTGAGTAGTTATTTCATTGATTGGGGTATCCATGGCTTGTCATGGTACCATTAAGATTGTTGATTAGAGGATTCATAGACGTTAAGTAAAGGATTTGTTGAGTACCATTTATTTCCAAACTTATTCATTAGAAACTATGTTTTAGTAGACCTATATTCATTTATATGATATGTTTTTTCTTTAGTATTTCTTCCGTTGTTGTGTTGATGTGATGATGAGGTGAGGTGGTTCTCTTAGGGGATTGACAATGGTTCTTCAAGAGCTGGCCATGCCAGAGGTACCCCCTCAGGGCGTGATAAACTTGGTATCAGAGCATAGAGTTTAAGAGTCCAAAGGAGTTCATGAAACCATGTTTAGTAGAGTTTTATTTATGGGTGTGTTGTGCATCACACTTTATAAACAGGAGGTTATAGGATAGTAGGAATTGTTACACTTTCTTGTATTCTGAGTTCGTGCGATAGATTTAAAACTCTACAAAGCTCCTTTCTAACTCGTGGGTTACACGTTTGCAGATCATGCCTTCTAAGCGTACCGCCACCCAAAAAGATGCTTTAGCTTGTAATACTGAGGACTCAAACCTAGTGGTGCCTACTCAGATAGAGACGAGGGGTCAAGTACAACCAATTAGAACCACTAGTGTTCCACAGTCACCTACTGCTCGACCTGCTCCTACCATAGAGGCTGCTTCAAAGGAGCTATTATCATGCTCACTCAACTGGTAGTTGCTCAGAGTGGGAACAAAAATTTCACAAACTCCAAGTTCTAGCTCTAGGAGCCAACTACAGCCACAAGACTTAGTGATTTTCTAAGGATGAACCCACTAGTCTTCATTGGGTCCATGGTTAAGGAAGACCCCCAGAATTTCGTTGATGAGATGTGGAAAGTGCTAAAGCTATGCATGTGACTAAGATAGAGGGAATTGAGGTTTCTGCATATCAGCTCAAGGATGCAGCTAATGTTTGGTATTATCAATGGGAAGAGCATCGAGGTGAGGATGCTTAGCCTGCTATTTGGAATGAGTTAGAGAGTACCTTCCTCGATCACTTCTTTCCCCAGGAGTTGAGGGAGGCAATGATTGAGGAGTTCGTGAATCTGAAGCAGGAAGGACTGACAGTTAAAGAGTATAGCCTGAAATTCATCTAGTTATCCTAGTATTCCCCAGAGATGGTCCAGGATATGTGATCGAGGATAAGGAAATTTATATCTTGGTTTGGTAGACAATTGAAGAAAGAGTGAAAGGCGGCATTTCTAATCCTTGTGTCACGACCCAAAACTTGGGTCTAGGAGTGACATGGCGAATGGGAACCTGAGAGTCCCCAAACAAGCCTCAGAGTATCCATTTTCACATCATTGGTTCGAAAATGCATAAAAATAGTAAACACATAATTCTAAGAGACATAAAATTAGGACTCACACTATGTGGACGTCATAGGGATAAGGATTAACATGGATTCACATAACACATAACACGTAAGGACTAAGGGGTGGGTAAGTATAACTCACTCGGTGGGGGCAATGTGGGACTTAGGATCTTCCATATTTCCAGATCATAACATGTATACTTATCATAATTCTCATAATCAATCCATAATATCCATATCCAATAGATGACCATGATCATAGGCTCCAAATACAACACATAGCAGTACATGAGTCTACAAGATGTCTAACAATACCTTTAGTCATAAGATAAGGCAGGGGCCAAGACATGTCCTTGGCTCAACCTCAAAGTAAATAGCAAAATGAAAGCAATATAAGGTAGATAGATGGTGGCTTGTCCTTGGAAGGTAGGACTCACCACAACACTTTCTCCAAAGACCGATCTAGCCATCAAATGATGGATGAAGTTAGTCTCCAGTCCCTACATGGTTAGATCATGTAGCGAAAAAAGTATGTGTTAGTACATTTGAATGTACTAAATATACAGGCATGCAATGCATATGACTTATCAAACCTACATTCAATGTTAGATGACAAGGGCACATACTATAGAAAGAGATATATAGCAAAGAAAAGTAATATAACAATAAGCCATGAAATCCATGATGCATGAAATGCCATAATTCTCATATATAGTCGGGATGTGACCTCAACCGACATATAAGACCAAGCGATCTATTACTTTGAATCTAGATGTTATCCCCACACTGGAAAAGAGGTGGTCCACTTGCCAAAGGTAAACCATAATCCTCCCTACGGGCCTCCCATTTCAGAGAAGTAACTTTCCTTACGGGTCTCCTATTTTTGATAGGATTTTCACAACATTTCTAATGGGTCATGCCTCAACTAACGGGATGAGCCTCAGATCTTTCTAGCGTGTCATGCCTTAACTAATGGGATGAGCCTCGGATCTCAATGTCTTGTAACTGCAACTTACGAGCATCCCATTTCAGTGAGGGTTACCATACACATATACCTCTGTTGGAACTAGTTCAAGAGAAAGAAAGAGGACCCTTGGGGATAGCCCTGATGCTTCCAATTACATCGGTGCTAATTCAATATCCCATAAGAATACATATATTATATATGCTTTCAAAATAGATGCAAGTCATTTCACTGCATACTTGGTCTTAAAAGGGAAAATCATTCATAATAATTCATACTTGGGCGCAAAGGCTTAATCATATTTCAAATCATACTTTTCATGCATAGGAATAGCCCATTCACAATTCCAATGAGGTGTAAACACCAAATATGCTTAGAGAGCTAATATCATAGATATTTATCTAATCACATTCTTGTCATAACTATACTTTTATCAAAATTATATACATAAACATAATTGGGCTTAACCTACTTCATAATCTTCATTAAATCCAATGCTCGTGAATGCATATGCAATGAATGATGTGAGAAGAGCATGGGTAGTATAGATTCAATCTAAAATTAGAAATTCAATATGAAGTTCAAGTAAATCCATAAGTAAAATTCATGTTCAAATCACAATTTAGGTTACCCATGCCTAAATCAAACTTTGAAGGGATAATGCATATCCAAATCTTCATAATAGTTATGTAATTCAACATATTAGGGTTTAAATCAACTTAAAATCAATAATAAAGCATAGCTCATACATAAATTGAATTTAATAACCAATAATCTTCAAAATAGATAATGTAAAAAGAGTTTAGGTCTTCTTGGTTGAAAGGGACCAAGAATCAATCCCACATACCTTGCTTAGGAAGATGAATTTGAGAAGAATTTATCATGAAGTTGAAGCCCAAAATTGAATCATAGATTGAATCTGGAAGATGAGACTTAGAGAGTATTTTGAGAGTTTGATTCTAGAAACTAAGCATTAGTCTTAAATAACGGGTTATGAAAATAGATAGAGGTTGTTTAGAAGTGTAAAGGGGGGTATAAAGGTCTTAAAAACCCTTGGGGATGGGCCAAAATATCAAAAACACTTCAATAAAATGGACCTTTTACTTTTATTCGGTACTTATCATGGGTGGCTTTACGGGTCGTGAAGGTCTTCATGGTCCGTGAAAGCACACGATCCCAGCCAAGACAGGTTCTATGAAAAAGGATACCTTCTTATTTTGAAATCAGAATTGGGTGAAACCATATACGTTGTAAAGCTAATTCAAACTGCTTCAATTTGGTAGGTCGTAAGCCACCCAGTTCTTCTTGTGGTAAGAGCTATAACCATTTAAAGTTGATCCTTCTATCGATTCATGTGAAAAGCTTAGCCAGTGGAATTCCTTTGAACTTGGCTTTATGAAGGAGTCTCATGATGACCCTAAACCACATAAATAATATTAGATTGAGGTCTTGAAAATGAATTTAGCTTGATCTTGAAAGTTCTATGGGAATCCTCCAATTAGAGCTTAAAAAGAGGGTTTTAAAAGTGTTTGAGTGAGTGAATAAGAAGCTAAGTGTTAGAGTAAGAACGAGTAGTAATGAAGGAGTATAACTGATTTAGCGATCTCATATAGGGGTCACACAGACCATGTAGGGTCATACTGCTCATGGAGGCTTCCATAACGTGTTACCTTGGTCCAAAACTTTTCGGAACCAATTTTCCAAGCACCATTAAGGTTATACAAGGTCCGAGTCCTTACATCATCTCCCCCTTGGGAATGTTCATCCTCAAATGTGCTAGAACAAGGCTTGAAAGGCTTGACTTGATCGTGAGATATACCAAACACAAGAAAACAATGCATATTTCATCATTTGAAAACCAATAAGTTATAACTCATATCAAAACACCTTTAAATCATTCAAAACATCTTTAAATCATTTTCATGCATATGTATGCATGTCATGTCATAAAACACAAGAATGAAAGAATTAGGACCACTTAGAATAGGAAGAACCTAATACATTAGGCTTGAGTAGATCGAAAAAGATAGGGACATCGTTTCATCATGTCCAACTCCGCCTCCCATGTAGCACCCTTCACATGTTAATTTCTCCAAATACCTTTACCCGAAGCCACATCTTTGTTGCAAAGCTGCTTCACTTTTCTATCAAAGATCTCAAATGGCATTTCCTTATAAACAAGTTTTCCTCAACCTCAACACCTTTCAAACGAATAATTGTACTAGGATCACCAATCAATCTCACAATTATCTATCAGTTTGAGCATGAAAAGTGGTACTTAACTACACCTTAGTGCCAAGCCACCTCTCTCAAATCCCAATACATCTTGGTGGGTCCTAGATATATAGAATAAAGTAAGTATGGGCTTCACTCATGACTACCTCCCTAAGACCTTCAACATCTGAAACACACAATCGATCTTGGTACCAAATTACACATCTTCCCCTTGGGAGAAAACCTCTACCTTTCTTTCAGCACTAACCTCTTCAAAATAACTAATGACGGGTCTAAGGCTTGCATTGTCTTAACATTAACAAACACAGAAGATTCATCACTATTCTGAACCCGAACAAAACCATCATTAGGTTTACTCAACCCAATTCCGCAATATTGTCAAACGATGCATATCCTTCACCAACTCACTTTTCACCTTATCTTTAAGATCAACTACCATATCTTTCTTTCCTAGATTGCATTACAGGCCTAAAGTAACACTCCTTATTCAATATGGAGAGATAGAGATAGGAAATATTAAGACACGTTCGATGGCATGATAAGAACCATGAAAAAGTGAAACATTTCCTAAGACACCTTGTGGCCTCCTACCCATAGAAGTGGCGCGCTTCACACCTATAAATAAGACTCTACTTGACATGGTATGTTAGACTCTGAGGACTATTAATAAACCAAGTACTCTGATACCATCTTTGACATGACCCAAACCTAGGGTCTAGGAGTGACACGACGAATGAGAACCCGAGGGTCTCCAAACAAGCCTCAAAGTATCCATTTTCACATCATCGGTTCAGAAGCACATAAAAATAGTAAACACATAGTTTTAAAGGACGGTAAAGTAGGACTCATGCTATGGGGATGTCATAGGTATAGGGATTAAAATGGATTCACATAAAACATAGCACATAAAGACTAAGGGGCGGGTAAGTATGACTCGCTCTCTGGGGAAATATGGGGCTTAGGATCTTCCACATTTCCACATTATAACATACATACTTATGATAATTCTCATAATTAATCCATAATATCCATATCCAATAAATGACCATAATCATAGGCTCCAAATACAATACATAGCATATATCCATACATGAGTCTACAAGATGACCAACAATGCCTCTAGTCATAAGATAGGATGGGGCTAAAGATATGTCCTAGGCTCACCCTCAAAGTAAATAGCAAAACAGAAGCAGCATAAGGTAGACAGATGGTCACTTGTCCTTGGATGAGATGACTCACCACAACACTTTCTCCACAAATTGATCTAGTCATCAAATGGTGGATGAAGGTAGTCTCCGATCCTTGCATGATTAGATCATGCACGCAAAAAGTATGTATTGGTACGTTTGAATGTACTAATTATGTGGGCATTATTAAACCTGTAATCAATGTTAGATGACAAAGAAACATAATATAGAAAGAGATATCTAGCATAGAAAAGTAATATAATAATATGCCATGAAATCCATAATATATGAGATGCCGTAATGCATATATATAGTAGGGATATGACCTTAACCGATATATAAGACCAGGTGATCTATTATTTGAAATCCTGATGTTATCTCCACACTAGAAAAGAGGTGGTCTACTTGCCAAAGGTAAACTATATTTCTCCTTATGGCCCTCCCATTTCAAAGAAGTAATCTTCGTTATGGGTCTCCCATTTCAGATAGGA
>DF367628.1:0-14590 GCA_000787875.1 Solanum virginianum | reverse complement strand
ATCAGATTCCCATTTCCAGCTGTCTCAACATTGACAAAGTTTCCAAACTCTAGAAGAACTCCAGATAGTTGATTGTCTGAAAGCACCAACCTAGTCAAGAATACCATTTTTGTCAGGAAGTCTTGAATCTGACCTGAGAACCTATTGTAAGAAAGATCCAAAACTTCCAATAATGTCAATCTAGAAAGACTACTTGGTATATGTCCTTGAAAAAGATTGTGACTCAGATTCAAAAAAATCTGCAAACTCAAGGGTATCTCTGGAATACGCACACTAAATTGGTTTCGTCCAAGTTGGAGTTCTAACAGCTGATTTAAGTTACTAATGTCAACCGAAATTTGACCTCTTAGTTTATTCCCCAGCAAATTCAAGTTTGAGAGAAGTTTCAAGCTTGATAATGAACTTGGTATGGCACCAGTCAAAGAATTCCAGCTGATATTAAGCCTCTGCAATTTGTTCTACTGTGAAATATTACTTGGAATTTCTCCAACTAGGCTATTAAACTAAAGACTCAACACCTGAAGATTAGAAATATCACCCAATTCTACAGGAATAGGACCACTCAGCTTATTCTGGGCTAAGTTCAAAAGCACCAATTTTTGGCACTTCCCCAATTCAAAAGGAATTGGTCCAGTTAATTGGTTGTTGTCTAGTTCCAAGTAGGTCAAACTATGAAGGCTTCCAAATGAAGCAGATGGAAATGACCCATTCAAAGTATTGTTCCCCAATCTCAACCTGATTAAATTAATGGACATGTTTGCAGGAACAGATCCCTCTAGCTTATTGGAAGTGAGATCAATGTAATGCAAGTTCGGTGGGGATAAGAGGTCCTGAGGGATAGTACCATTTAAATTGTTAAAACTGAGATCCAAATTCCTCAGGTATGTGGTTACGCCAAGGGGTATATTTCCAACAGAACCATTCTGATTTGAAGCAAAATGTGTCAGTGTTTTAATATTCCTAAGGGATTGTGGGATTGTGCCACTCAATCTATAGACCGATAAGATCAAGACTTGCAATTTGGAATGTTCTCCCAGTATTTCAGGAATTACACCAGATAGATTGTTCCGAGAAAGATCAACCAAAGTTAAATTGCCAAAGTTCACAATTTAAGTAGGGAAAACAACTTCAAAAAGATTTGCAGAAAGTTGGAGCTCCTCCAGAAGATTAAATTTTCTAAGAGTGCAACATAACTCACTATTCAATAAGCTTAGAATGAAGAATGTGTTTCAACCATAAGCTTGAGGGGGAGCTTTGATTGTATTGTTGTGATAGTTGGAAAGAAACTCCCCCTAAAATTGTTTATATGACTTGTAAGGCGAGTTAAACATTCGAGGGCAAATGTTTTAAGGGGGGAGGATATTAGACGCCGTATGTCCTTAATTGGATCAATTAGGAAAAGTTTGGGGGACCAAAGTGGAGTTTTCACAACTTAGAGTCTTAAAGGAAATTAAGTGTGTCCCATAATTGGTCCATATGTGTGGGAGGTGGGGTCAAGGTTATGTAAAGATATACATAATATCTCTTCTTTCTCCATACCTATTCCACACTTAGAAAAGTTTTAGGCAAGAACAAGAACACCAAGAATTGATGCTCTCGGGTTAGGCACAAGGAAAATCAAAATTTCATTTTCTTCATTTCAAAGCTAATTTAATAGTATAAACCTCCTATTTAGAGTCTTCTAAGCAACTTGGAGTAGTGATTGAAGTAAGAAAACAATTGGTTGTTCAGTTTTGGAACCCTAGCCAAGTTGAAGGGTTGAAGTGTTAAAGTAAGAATTTATTTTGTTTTATGTGTTATTAAGCTTGTATAAATGTTGTAGTGTTAGACCCCGTATGTCCTTAATTAGCTTAATTAGGAAAAGTTTGGAGACCAAAGCATAATTTTCAAGACCTGGAGTCTTGAAGGAAATAAGACTTGCCCCACCCCAATTTGTGTTATTTTCCTATTGGAACAAGTGTGGTGATGGGGTCAAGTTGTAAGGATAAATACATGATAAGCCCTCATTCTTCCTTCATTCCACACTTAGAAAATTTCATAAGTACAAGAACATACTCCTCACAACTGCTCTCGGGTTACTGTAGCAAGGAATTAAAATTGGCATTTTTCGATTCTAAAATTATTTTGACACTACAAGCCTTATATATTGAGTCCCCTAAGTAGCATGGAAGTGTTAGTTGGACAAGAAAATGCTTCCTTGTGGACTTTGGTGATTTTAGCCCATTTAAGGGGTTGAAGAGGCAAGTTGATCTTTAGCCTTGTTTTATGGATTATTAAGGTTCTACGTATGTAGTATGCTAATTTGAAAGAAAACCATGAAAGATAACATGTTAAAGTAAATTGTGAATACTAGGGTTGGGGGTCGAAAATTGGGATATGTGTAATTATAGTGTTATATTATTTTGAAACCATGAAGTTATGTTTAATTAGCATGAATAATACCTTTGTAGGGTGAAGGAAGTATTGGAATTACTTACATATATACTTGAAGGGTGGTCGAATTTGGGGCTAGGTTTGTAGTCAAATGTTATGTTGCATTGGAAGTATGTATTTGATGTTTAGTTGGTGTAATATGATTCTTGGAAGATAAGAGAGGGCTTCAACATCATTTAGATGTATGTATAAGCATGCTGCCCTATTTTTATAGTCATGACAAAATGATGTCATTTAATAAATTCGGTGTTGTATTGGTATTGAAAATGGTTGTTGGTGTTGTTGGGTTATTGTTGTTGTTGTTGTTGTTGATTAATTTGAGCCAAGTTGATTCTCGGGGCAGCCTATATTCTAGGGTAAGCGCTATCAAATTATTTTATAAAACTGGGGGTAAATATGGAATTTAAGGCCCAAAAAGGCCTTTAGCTAATTGTTTGGCATTCTTGTGATTTATTTGTAGATATTGGACATTCGGAAGTATAAGTTGGATTGGTTTTGCATTGGGATTAGTTTGGAAAGGGAATTGAGGTAAGTAAAGCATTTCGTTCTTTGGCATAACTTAGTTAAAAGTGGAAAATGTTATAAGTATCAAAAGATCCCATCCCTTTTGCAATCCAAGCCTACATATGCTTTATGATCATTCTTAGCCATTCTTATGAATAAGTAGCTATATCCTTAGCTCTTGTATCTTTCAAATCCATAAATGGTAAGAGTTTAAAAGGAAATTGATTAGTTTGAAAGACTTTATGTTCTAATGGCTCTAAAAATATAAACGCTTATAAATTTTGATAGAAAGTCCAAATTACCTTGGAAACTATTTTGAAACGTTCCATAGCCATTTCTATGATCTAGATTAAGAATGTTCCTTCTAATTTGGACTAGTTTGGGTTTTTGTCAGTCGTGGGACCCGCGACATCCTTTTATGCAAGTTTTAGGTTGAGAATGTTCCTTCTAATTCGGACTAATTAGTGTTTCTATCGGTCGTAGGACCCACAACATCCTTTTATGCAAGTTTGGGTAATTTTGAAAGAATTTAGGAACAAATACTATTTTGATTCCAATATAAATGTTTTACATATCTTTGATCTCGTGATACTAATTTCTATGCATATGACTCTCACGACTCTAGCCGTGCCTATTATGATATCATTCATCGGTTGCTGGGCCAATTTTTGTCGTGCGTATTATGCTATATATATATATATGTATGTTTTGAAGCAGGCTAAATAAGGCAGGTCGGTTTGCCCATGGGCCGGCTTGCTTAGTTTGGAGATATAAGGAGCTGGGCTTTTAATATGTTGGCATTATGACTCGTGGGTGTAGGGCCACAGATCGCCCTGGCTCATGTGGGTGCAAGGCCACAGTTCATCCTGGCTCACCCATTCTATGTTTGTATTATGTGATGAAGATGTTGGGGATTTGAACTTTCTGGCGATTGTTGTGGATGACATATGTTTCGGAGGTCACCATCGATTCTGTTCCGTTAGGAATGATGTAGGTATTTTGAAAATAAACATTTTAATGTTTTTGGATATGCACTTGGCTTTCATACTCTCATTTTGACTACTACTTTGACTTATATTTTGTACATTCTGCTTTACATATTCGGTACGTATTTCCTATTGACCCCCCTTTGTTTTGGGGGGGGCTGCATTTCATGTCTGCAGGTACTGACGTACAGGTTAGCGACCCTCTAGCTTAGGATTCCTTCCTGCTGTCTGAAGTGCTCCCTTTGCTTCAGTACTTACGTACAGGTTAACGACCCTCCAGCTTAGGATTCCTTCCTGCTGTCTGAAGTGCTCCCTTTTCTTCGGAGTGAATATTTGGTATATACACTTGTAACTTTATTTTGTATTTTCACTCATTCGGGGGTACGACGGGGCCCTGTCCCGTCCTATGGTTCTATTTATTTGCTTAGAGGTCTGTGGACGCTTATGTGTATGGGTTGTGACTGTTTATATGACTATATATATATGTTATGTATATTGAGCGGTTCTACCATAGCGGTGACCTTGTCGGCCCGCATATGTATTTGTATGATATTCTGGTAGGTTTTTTTGAGTGCAGGGTTTTGGAATAGTCCGTAAAACAGAGGAAACTCTGTTATAATTTCTGTAAAAATAATACATTTATTATAATCTGATGTTGTTATTTGGGTTCGGGTTCCCTAATCGGGCATTAGTCACGACCCATGGGTTGGGTCGTGACAGAAGTGGTATCAGAGCGGTTAGTCCTCGAAGTGTCCACAGACTATGTCTAATAGAGTCCTGTTTATCGGTGTGTCGTGCACCACATTTATAAACAGGAGGCTACAAGACATTTAGGATGTTACTCTTTTTATGATCTTAGATCGTGCATTAGAGCAGTGTTAGTAGGATGATTCCTTTTCTGACAAAAATTGCTTTGGTTTCAGATATGCCTCCGAGAAAGACACTAGCCGCCCGGAGAGGTAGGTCTGCAGCAGTCGGTGAGACCCATCGGTTCGAGTGCCAGAACCTCCAGCATCTCAGCAAGGTGTAGAGATCAGGAAGTTTCAAAAGCCGATGCAATTGCTGACTCAGCTAGTGGCAGGTCAGACTCACAGACAGGGGGCAGGCAGTGGTCAGGCAGCCCGCCGAGACAGTTCTCGGGCTCGTGATTTTTTGGCTTGTGGGCCACCAGAGTTCTTTGGGTCCAAACCCACAGAGGACCCCCATGAGTTAGTATGCCAGATGCAGCGGATGTTGTAGTTAATTGGCGCATCTGAGACCGAATCAGTAGAGTTAGCATCATACTGACTATATGATATAGTAGCGAGCTGGTACGAGACTTGGAGGCTGTCTCGGGGCGAGGGTGCCCCTCCAGCTGGTTGGGGCAAATTCATCGAAGCATTTCTGACTCACTTTCTACCTCCAGAGGTCAGACGCGCTAGGGAGGACAGATTTTTTATGCTGAGACAGTAGGGCCGGTTAGTTCGAGAATATAGTCTAGAATTTGATTCTTTGGCCTGGTATGCACCTGTACATGTTGCCAATATGACGGACTGAATGCATCATTACATAGTAGGAATGGACTCTTATTATATTGATAGTTGTTTAGTGATGGCTGCCCAACCCGGTATGGACATTGCGCACATTCAGGCCTATGTCCAGGGCATGGAGGATCAGCGCAGAGGATGCCAGATTGATAGAGCAGAGGACAGAGGGCAGCCCAAGTGGGTCAGGTCATCCAGGTATGTAGGAGATGATCGTGGCAGACGGCCCCAACAGCAGCAAGGTAGATATCCTCCTCGGCCAGTGGAGAGTACACCTTCACAGATTATCAGTAGGAGGCCAGAAGGTGTGGGTCAGTCAGGGTCGGTTTCGAGTCCTAGTGGTCAGTCGAGATCATTTGCACCCTTGTGTTCTCATTACGGGAAATGGCACCCTAGGGAGTGTTTCCATTCCACGGGTGCCTCTTTCGTGTGTGGTCGTCAAGGCCACCAGATGTGGGATTGTCTAGTCTGAAGTGGAGCAGACAGGGTAGTTTAGCCAACCGAGTCAGTTGCTGGGTCATCTTCAGCTTTGGTAGCCATGCACCCTGCAGGGCGAGGTACCCCAGTACCAACAGGTCGTGGTAGAGGTCATGGTAGAGCCCTAGGTTCTAGAGGTCCTGTGTATCACACCTATGCTTTAGCTAGCCGACAGGATCAAGAGGCATCCCCGAACGTGATTACATGTATATTACTTGTTTGTTCCTGAGATATGTATACATTGATTGATCCTGGCTCCACATTGTCATATATATCTCCGTTGGTTACTTGTAAAATTGATATTGAATCTGAACCAATAGAGCCTTTTGAGGTTGTAACACCGGTGGGAGAATTTATTGTTGTTAGTCGAATCTATAGAAGTTGCTCGGTATATGTTCGTGACCGCTGTACTAAGGACGACTTGGTAGAGCTGGATATGACTGATTTTGATGTAATTATGGGCATGGATTGGCTAGCTTCTTGCTATGCTAAAGTTGATTGCCAAATAAAAATAGTTCAATTCTAGTTCCGGAGAGAACCAGTTCTTGAATGGCCTGGCAATGTTGCGTCGCCGAGGGGTAAGTTTATTTCATACCTTAAGGCTAGAAAAATGATCAAAAATGGTTATCTTTATCACCTGGTTTGGGTACATGACTTGAATGCAGAACCACCGACTCTTCAATCAGTTCCCATGGTTAATGAATTCCCAGATGTATTTCCTGATGAACTTCCAGGTCTTCCTCCCGAGCGGGAAGTAGAATTTGTTATAGATCTACTACCCGACACCCAACCTATCTCTATCCCTCCGTACAGAATGGCACCAACTGAATTGAAGGAATTGAAGGAGCAGCTGAGGGATCTATTAGAGAAGGACTTTATTAGGCCTAGCACCTTACCCTGGGGAGCCTCAGCATTATTCATGAGGAAAAAGGATGGGTCACTGTTTATTAGAAAAGGGCTTTATTCGGCCTAGCACTTCACCCTGGGGAGCCTCGGTACTATTCATGAGGAAAAAGGACGGATCACTGCGGATGTGTATTGACTACCGACAGCTGAATAAGGTAACTATAAAGAATAAATACCCCCTCCCCAGGATTGATGATCTATTTGATCAGTTGCAGGGAGCTAGGTGTTTCTCAAAGATAGATCTTCGATCAGATTATCATCAGGTGAGTGTACGAGAGGAAGATATCCCCAAAACGGCGTTTAGAACCCAATAAGGGCACTATGAATTTAGAGTTATGTCTTTCGAGCTGACAAATGCTCCAGCTGTGTTTATGGACCTTATGAATAAGGTGTTCAGACCGTTCGTGGATGTGTTCATAATTGTATTTATTGATGATATTCTAGTTTATTCTCGGTCAGAGGAGGTCCACGCAGATCATCTGAGAATGGTACTTGGCACTCTTCAGCACCAAAAACTATATGCTAAATTCTCTAAATGTGAGTTCTGACTATCTTCGGTGGCATTCTTGGGCTATGTTATAGGGGCTGACGGTGTTCGGGTAGATTCCCAAAAGATTGAGGCCGTAAAGAATTGGCCTAGGCCTACGACGCCAACCGAGGTACGTAGCTTTCTGGGTTTAGTTGGTTATTACAGGAGATTCATGGAGAAATTTTCTTCCATTGCAGTGCCTCTGACAAGGCTAATGCAGAAAGAGGAAAGTTCTAGTGGTTCGATGCTTGCGAGCGCAGCTTCCAGCTATTGAAGAAGAAATTGACTTCAGCCCCAATTCTTACTCTACCTGAAGGTCCAGATGGGTACGTGATTTATTGTGATGCCTCCCGTGTTGGTTTGGGTATGTGTTAATGCAGCACGGCAAGGTGATAGCCTATGCTTCCCGGCAACTCAAGAAGCACGAACAAAATTATCCTACTCATGATCTGGAATTAGCTGCGGTGATCCATGCTTTGAAAATATGGAGACATTATTTATATGGCATTCATGTTGATATTTATACTGATCACAAGAGTCTCCAGTATATATTTAAGCAGAAGGAGTTGAACTTGCGGCAACGGAGGTGGTTAGAATTGCTTAAAGATTATGATATTGATATCCTCTATCATCCGGGCAAAGCTAATGTCGTGGTAGATGCACTTAGCCGCAAGTCTATGGGTAGTTTGACTAGCACGCCTCTAGAGAAGATGGAGATACTTTGTGATATTCACTAGTTAGCTAATCTGGGAGTTCATTTGGCTGATTCTGGAGATATAGTGGGTTTTGTTCGAGGTAGACTGAATCATCTATTATAGCAGAAATTAAGCAGCGTCAATATAAGGATCTTATCTTAGCTCGACGTAGAGATATAGCCCTGAAAGAGGGACAGACCCTATTTGAACTCTCCCACGAAGGAACTTTGCTATTCAGAGGCAGGTTGTGTGTACCAGATATTGCAGGGTTGCAGCGACAGATTATGGACAAGCGCACTATGTTCGCTATTCTATTCGCCCTGGGTCAACAAAAATGTACCATGACCTGCAATGTTTATATTGGTGGGATGGTATGAAAAGGGATATAGCAAAGTTCGTTGCTAAGTGTCTAAACTGTCAGCAAGTAAAGATCGTGCATCAGAGGCCTGACGGGTTATTGCAGGAAATGGAGATACAACGTGGAAGTAGGAGATTATCAATATGGACTTTATTACAGGCTTGCCTTGTACTCCATGAAGGTATGACTCTATTTGGGTTATTTTGGATCGACTGACAAAATCAGCTCATTTTCTTTCAGTTTGGACTACTTACTTGGCTGAGGATTATTCCAGATTGTACATCAGGGAGATTGTGGACCTTCATGGTGTTCCTATATCCATTATCTCTGATAGAGGTGCCCAATTTACGGTGAATTTCTAGCATTTATTTCAGGCAGGTTTGGGGATGCTGGTGAGTCTCAGCACAACTTTCTATCCCCAATCTGATGGCCAAGCTGAACGTACTATCCAGAAACTGGAAGACATATTACGGGCCTGTGTGATCGATTTTTAAGGTAGCTGGGATGATCATTTGCCGTTGATCAAGTTTGCTTATAATAACAGCTACCATGAAAGGCATTATGAGATTCGGTAAGAAAGGGAAGCTTAGTCCATGGTACATTGGCCCATATTATATTATCTGCAGAATAGGCAAAGTTGCATACGAATTGGATCTGCAAGCTGATTTGGAGGGAGTACACTCGGTAATTCATGTTTCTATGCTCCATAAATGTATTGGTGATCCTTTGAGAATTTTTCCTGTGAATGATATTCAGGTTACTGAGGAGCTATCTTGCGAGGAACAACCCATAGCTATATTGGACCGTCAAGTCAAAAGATTGTGAAATAAAAATGTAGCCTCAGGTAAGGTGCTATAGAGGAATAATAATAGAGAAAAGATGACTTGGGAAGCAGAAGCACAAATAAAAAAGAAATACCCACATTTGTTTCCCGTACCTACAGGTAATTCAATTTCTTTGTTTAACTGTGATGTATGATAACTAAGTTGTTAATTGTTGGATGGATGTTATGGAAGTTGGAACTCATAAGGTGAATATGACATTCGAGGATGAATGTCTTAAGGAGAGGAGGATGTTAGACCCTGTATGTCCTTAATTAGCTTAATTAGAAAAAGTTTGGGGACCAAAGTGTAATTTCCAAGACCTGGAGTCTTGAAGGAAATAAGACTTGCCCCACCCCAATTTGTGTCATTTTCCTATTGGAACAAGTATGGGGGTGGAGTCAAGTTGTAAGGATAAATACATGATAAGCCCTCATTCTTCCTTCATTCCACACTTAGAAAATTTCACAAAAACAAGAACAAACTCCTCACAACTGCTCTCGGGTTACTGTAGTAGGGAATTAAAATTTGCATTTTTCGATTCTAAAATTATTTTGATGCTACAAGCCTTATATATTGAGTCTGCTAAGTAGCGTGGAAGTTAATGAATTCGGTGTTGTATTGGCATTGAAAATGATTGTTGGTGTTGTTGGGCTATTATTATTGTTGTTGTAATTATTTTGAAACCATGAATTTATGTTTAATTAGCATGAATATGACCTTTGTAGGGTGAAGGATGTATTGGAATTACTTACATGCTGTTGTTATTGATTAATTTTAGCCGAGTTGATTCTCGGGGCAGCCTATATTCTAGGGGAAGTACTGCCGAATTTTTTTTATAAAACTGGGGGCAAATATGGAATTTAAGGCCCCAAAAGGCCTTTAGATAATTGTTTGGCGTTCTTCTAATTTATTTGTAGATATTGGACATCCGAAAGTATAAGTTGGATTGATTTTGCATTAGGATTAGTTTGGAGAGGGAATTGAGGTATGTAAAGCATTCCGTTCTTTGGCATGACTTAGTTAAAAGTGGAAAATGTTATAAGTCTCGAAAGATCCCATCCCTTTTACAATCCAAGCCTAGATATGCTTTATGATCATTCTTAGCCATTCTTATGAATAAGTAGCTATATCCTTAGCTCTTGTGTCTTTGAAATCCATAAATGGTAAGAGTTTGAAAGGAAATTGATTAATTTGAAAGAATTTATGTTTTAATGGCTCTAAAAATATAAACGCTTATAACTTTTGATAGAAAGTCCAAATTACCTTGGAAACCATTTTGAAACGTTTCATAGCCATTTGTATGATCTAAGTTAAGAATGTTCTTTCTAATTCGGACTAGTTTGGGTTTTTGTCGGTCGTGGTACCCGCGACATCCTTTTATGCAAGTTTTAGTAACTTTTATAGAATTTAGGAATAAATATTATTTTGATTCCAAATATAAATGTTTTACATATCTTTGATCTCGTGATACTGATTTCTATGCATATGACTCTCACGACGTAAATTTTATTTTGATTCCAAATATAAATGTTTTACATATCTTTGATCTCGTGATACTGATTTCTATGCATATGACTCTCACGACTCTATTTGTGCCTATTATGATATCATTCATCGGTTCCCGGGCCGGTTGTTGTCGTGCATACTATGCTATATATATATATATGTTTCGAAGTAGGCTGAATATGGTAGGTCGGTTTGCCCATGGGCCGGCTTGCTTAGTTTGGAGATATAAGGAGCTGGGCTTTTGATATGTTGGCATTATGACTTATAGGTGCAGGGCTACAGATCGCCCTGGCTCACGTGGGTGCAGGGCCACAGTTCGCCCTGGCTCACCTATTATATATTTGTATTATGTGATAGAAATGTCGGGGATTTGAACTTTCTGGTGATTATGGTGGATGACATATGTTTTGGAGGTCACCACCGATTCCGGTCCGTTAGGCATGATGTAGGTATTTTGAAAATAAACATTTTAATGTTTCTGGATATGCACTTGGCTTTCATACTCTCATTTTGACTACTACTTTGACTTATATTTTGTACATTCTTCTTTACATATTCAGTACGTATTTCGTACTGACCCCCCTTTGTTTTGGGTGGGGGCTGCGTTTCATGCCCGCAAGTACTTACGTACAGGTTAACGACCCTCCAGCTTAGGATTCCTTCCTGCTGTCTGAAGTGCTCCCTTTTCTTCGGAGTGAATATTTGGTATATACACTTGTAACTTTATTTTGTACTTTCACTCATTCGGGGGTACGACGGGGCCCTGTCCCCTCCTATGGTTCTTTATATACACTTGTATCTTTATTTTGTAATTTCACTCATTCGAGGGTATGATGAGGCCCTGTCCCGTCCTATGGTTTTGTTTATTTGCTTAGAGGTCTGTGGACGCCTGTGTGTATGGGTTGTGACTGTTTATATGACTATATATGTATGTTATATATGTTAAGCGGTTGTATCGCAGCGGTGACCTTGTCGGCCCGCATATATGTATTTGTTGGTATAATGGCACTTGAAATGATTGTTGGTGTTGTTGGGTTGCTGTTGTGGTGTTGTTGACTAATTTGAGCCGAGATAGATTCTCGGGGTGGCTTGTTTTAGGGGGAAATGCTGCCGAATTTTTCATTGTTGTTGTTGTTGTTGATTAATTTGAGCCGAGATGGATTCTCGGGGTGGCTTATTTTAAGGGGAAATGCTGCCAAATTTTTCATAGAATTTAAAGACAACTTGGAACTTGGCACCCAAGAAATCTTTAGCTAATTGTGTACATTGTTATAAATTAATTATAGATATTGGGCATCCCGAAGCTTGAGTTGAATTGGGTTTGCATCTGGATTAGTTTGGAGAAGTGATCGAGGTATGTAAAGCATTCCATTCTTCGGCATGACTTAGTTAAACGTAGAAAATGATAGGAGTCTCGAAAGATCCACTTTTCTTGTAATTCGGGCTTAAATATGTCTTATGTTCGTCTTTTGACATTCTTATGAAAATTAGTCATATCCTTAACTCTTGTGTCTTTGAAGTTCATAAATGGTAAGAATATAAAAAAAATTTTGAGAAGTTGAAAGACTTTATGTTCTAATGGTTTTAAAAGTATAAATGCCCGTAACTTCTGATAGAAAGCCCGAATTGCCTTGAAAACCATTTTGAAACATTTCATAGTAGTTTGTATGATCTAGAAAAAGTATGTTCCTCCTAAGTCGGGCTAGTTTGGGTTACCATCGGGTGTGGGATCCGCGACACCCTTCTAGACAAAACTTGGTAACTTTAAAATAATTTGGAATAAATAATATTCTGTTTTCGAATATAAATATTTTACTTATCCTTTGGATTTATGATACTAATTTTATGCATATGATTACTCACGACTCTGCTCGTGCCTATTATGATATCGTTCACTGGTTTCCGGGCCGGTTGTAGTCGTGCGCATTATGATACATGTACGTTACGTCGTTATGCTGTGTTTGGCAAGTCGGCTTTGCCCCTAGTTGGTGTGATGCAGTAATTGGGCTTTCTGATGTGTTTGTGTTATGTGATGGAGAGTTGAACTTTCTAGCATTACACTGTGGATGGCGCTTGCCTGGAGGCGCCATTGTTTCGGTCCATTAGGTATGATTTGATTTTTTAAAAAATTAAATGTTTGATGTTTCAGATATGCATTTGATTTCCATACTTTTGTTTTAGATAATTACTCTGATTTATATTCTGTACATCCCGCTTTACATATTCGGTACGTATCCCATACTGACCCCTTTTGCTTTTGGGGGCTGCGTTTCATGCCCGCAGGTGCCGACATGCAGGTTGCTGATTCCCCAGCTTAGGATTTCCCACCTGTTGTTTGAAGTGCTCCCTTTGCTTCGTAACGAACGTTTGGTATATACTCTTGTTTAGTTATTTTGCATCTATATTCATTCGAGGGTACGATGGGGCCCTATCCCGTCCTATGATTCTGTTTGTTTGTTTAGAGGTCTATGGACGCCTGTGTATGTGGGTTGTACCCAGTTTGTATGACTAGACCTGTCTGTTATATTTGATAGCGGTTTTACCCACCTAGAGGCCTTGTCGGCCCGTATATGTTTGTTTGGTATTTTCTTAGCTCTGTCTGGATTCTGTTGGCACTTTCTGGTATGGAGGTCATTTTAGGTTAGTCAGTAAAATAAAGGAAACTCTGTCAAAATTTCTGTAAAAATAAGATATCTGTTAACTTCTGGCTTTGCGTTTGTGTCTAGGTGCCCCAATCAGGCACTAGTCACGGCCCACGGGCTGGATCGTGACAAAAGTAACTAAAGCATGGGATGAAGCTAATTTACAAGATACTTTAGGAGCTAAGATAAAATTCTTAAAACAATGGTATGCAGGATTATGTGAAAAATATAGGGAAGACATAAAAATGGAAAAAACATTAATTAAAAACCTATCATGTTGTAAAGATATAGTAGCACCACAATTTGGATGTTAAGAAAAGTATTATAAAAAGCATAAAAAGAAAAAATTTAGGAAATATAAAAAGATTAAACACGTATAGAAATCCAAGAAAAAGATATTACACAAAATATAAAAGACCACTTAGGAGAAAGAAACGTATAAGTGAATGCAAATGTTATAATTGTGGAAAATTAGGACATATTGCAAAAGACTGTAAAATGCCAAAGATACCTAAGAAAAAACAAATAACAGAAGTAAAGCACGAAAATTATCTACCAATAGATTATATAGATTATGAGTTAGAAGATGAGGATAGTATTTATGAAATATATGATAATGAGGAAACTTATGACTTAGATACAGATATAGATGACTGAAGAAAATATACAAATAATAAGACAACAAGATTATACAGAAAATGATTATTCTGAACTAAAAATAATATTTGATAACAACATTTTTGAAATAGTGAAAGGTAAAGAAATGGATTTAAGCGTAGAAAAGATATTTGAAATACCAAGAATAGGAAACTTACTTAAGAAAAACAAAGAAGAATTCTATGTAATAAGTCAAAAGGAACACATAATAGACTGTAAATATGCCCAAGGAAAGGCTGAAGTACCATTAATTAATAAAAGAAAATTAAATAAAGAAGTACAAAAATTGAAAAGCAAAGAGCCAATCAAATATGTATATGTAGGAGGAATAGAAATACTTTTAAAAGAATGTTTCCAAGAAGGAATAGATACACCAATGGAATTATATTTAGCAGATGATAGTGTGAGAACCCGTATTCCTATGTATTGGAATGGTTACGGGGATTTGGGACCTAAGTGTCAATTTTAGAAAAAAATGACCAAAGAGACGTTATTGGATAATTTGGGATTAAAGTTGATTATTTAAAGAAGTGTAGGTGTATAAAGTTTT
>DF367629.1:19558-30524 GCA_000787875.1 Solanum virginianum | reverse complement strand
AGCACAAGCATAACTAACATATAGATCTTGTTTTTCATGGAATAAGTATAATAAATATATGGATAATTCCACTTACCTTAGCCTTCAAAATCCAAGTTTTCTTCAAGGATTCTAAAGAGAAATATGGGCTGCCTTGAGAGATGAAGTAGAGAGAAAGCAAAAGCCTTTAGGAAAGTTGAAGTTGTTCCAAAGGTGAAAATGACTTAAGATGCTTTCACTATCTTGTTGAAGGCATATTTTTGGCTGGGTTACTGTAGAGATATCAACCATATCTTGACTCATTCTACCAAGTAGAATGTGCTGTAGATTTGGACCTCAACTTTGGGCCTAAATGGTTCACAAAAATGGATGGACCTTGGCTGCCCATTTCCCTAATTTCTTGGTCATTTAATTTGGGTCCAATTTGTCAAGAAAGGTTTGAAGACTTTGGGCCCTCTTATTCTTCCTCTTGGGCTGTATGCATAGTCTACTTATGTTGCTAATAAATAGGCTAAAGTTACACTCTTAACATGGATTTTTATCCATACTCGAACTTTGATAAATTCAATTTTGGCCTCTGCTCCATTTAGCTAGCAAGTTCAAAACAAAGTAAGTAGATACATGGTACTAGTATTATAAAATTTGGGGTGTTACAGTTTGCATTTGTAGATCTTGGTCAAAGATGAGCTCTTTCTTGATTTAAAGCTTCATATTATACATATTGATATGGGGTGTGCATGTGGTGGTACCACCATTGTTGCATTCTTAAGGTCTTAACTATTAAAGTGACGATTTTGGGTGATTTTTTTTTTGCATGATTTTTGGGAAAATTGACTTGTATATGCTATTGTGTGGAAGAAATCATGATTGAGTGGGTGACATTACATAAATTTGTGTGCTTACGCATGCTTAGGCTGAAAGTCGAAAAAAGGGGGGTTGGCGCAGTCATTCACATGGTCCATTTGACATGACACGAGTCGTGTAATGGCCCGTGGCATACTCCCCTGTCGTAAATCATGAAGGCCTTCCAGACGGGTCCTATCATAGACTGTATCACATTACACAGCCCGTGTAGGGTCTCGTTGGTGGTCCTTGTTTTAGTTCCATTATTTTACCAAGGTTACTTTAATTTCAATTCGCATATGTTCCTTGAGTGCAATGGCCTTATAATAGACAGGGTGACACCACTCTTAAGGGTTATTATTCCTTTTTTGGCACAGAGAAAGTCTGAGTACTCGTTACTGTGTCAACCTATTTGTGTAAATTTCTAACGAATTGTATTCATTTGTGGCACTTCCAGGTACTATGGGTCCACACCCCAAGCAAGCCCGACGAAATGATAGGGACAAGACTGTGTGACATCTTCATGATTCCCCAACCGTATCATCTAGCCATCAAACTGTGGATGACTTAGGTGATGACTCCTCTAGTGCATCCAAGGTTCGGTATACGGGTAATGTCTTCCCTTACTCACCTCGTACTACATGGCCCCGTGCATCAGGCCGATGTAGAGCCCACTAGTCTGATGAAAGGGTTCCTTCCATAGGAGTTGAGGAGGATATAGATGCCCTGAAATAGGAGGAGAATACTTCAGACCAGGAAGAAAGGTGCAAACTCTGGAGGCTGAGGGTCGTGACACTGAGGAGCAAGCAGAGGAGATCGAACTCCAAGAAAGTGATGATGAGGCTATACATTTTGCAGTCTCCCGGACAACGGATCCCGAAACTACCAAGGCACTTATTGTATTTCTGAGAGGTCGGTGGACAGTCTTAGGAGCTAAGGATATCTATGTTAATTAGCTTACAAAAGGTTCCAGGGGTTCCAATGACGGCCAGCCATCCTGGAGATTCAGGTCCTCATGAACCAACTTGATGGCATTCCAGAAATCAGGGAGACTTTTGAATCACACAAGTTAAGTTGGATGGCGCACCCACCTTGGTACTATGGGCCTACCATAGTTGAGGAGTTCTATTCTAATTAAACTGCTAATCTACTGAACTATATAGAGGGTACCTAGCATAAGAAGGTGAAGCAACAGATCGCACTTGGTAGGTCCCCGCGATCACATGTGGTGGTGCGTGGTATATGAGTAAATATTTCAGAAACCACCATCAATTGCTTCCTATTTAGGCAAGATTACCAAGCTCTCCCAGATGCCAAAATTCATGGATAGACACTCATGGATTATGGATGAAGGTCGGATGTCCAACTCGGCATCTTGGGTTGAGCTGTTAGGATGGATTGTCCAACGAGTTGCCATTGAGGGGGCTGCAGCACCTTGGGTAACAAATCCCAAGTGTCCTATTGCCAGAGCATCTCTGGCATTTGCTGCAAAATTCAAGTGGTCGGTGGTGTGGGCTAGGTTGAGGCCCATAAGTAATGACAATCTACTCTAACCTTTGCATGTCTCTCTAATAGCATACCTAATGTCCAGACATGGAGTAAATGTGGGCTAGATTATTGGTTTCGAGATGCGGGATCGAGCCTTATCTAAGAGAGCTGGCATTCCTTTACCATGTTTAGTTTATGGCCTTTGTAAATAGCCTGGTGTTCCTACTACTCACTTTTTGGATAAGAAAGTAGCTCCTAAGGGTGTGGCCAACATTGCCCTGATTAAGGATGTCCAACACCCTCTCATAAAGAGCAGAACACGTTCACTAGGGGGACCAACAAACGTCCCCTCAGTATTTCTATAGTAGCCCTTGCCATTCAAGGACTACACTACCACCGCACTAGCAGGCACAGATTTTGAGCGGTCCTAAGGTAGCGGTGTAGCTCCTCCGGTACAGCAAGAGTATGAATATGTGCCCTATGAGTTCTTGGCTAAAATGGTGGCAGACCAGCAGCAAACTCATGCCATTATAGATCAGATAGTAGAAAGGATTCTGCATGTGGTCTAGTGTCACTCACAGCGGGTGGTGGACCAATGTAACAAAGTTCTTATGAATTGAATCACCACCTTATAGGGCCAAGTCACCACTTTGGAGGGATACTTCCACAACATGTTTGGGAGTATTCTGGGGATGAAATGAAAAATCTGGTTCAGAAAGTGAATGATATGAAGGCCTAGATTGCTCAGCTAACTGCACAGTATCAGGCCCACACACCGGGTCCACCTGTTCAATGCCTCTGTGATGCCTATTCTGGATAAGATGTGGGGCGTTCTAACCTCCCTAGCTTTGGTACCCATGTCACCTACTAAACAGCCTTGGAGAAAGGATAAAGGTAAGTGATGCGACTATCATAGTAGCCCTCCCCGTGACCCATAGAAAGAAGAAGAACAGCAGATATGCAAGGTTTCTAGGGCCCAGCATCGTATAGCAACTGAACAGGCACAATGAGAGCGACTAGATGAAGAGGTGGCATGGGTATGAGCCTACAATAGCTCTTTTAGACCTGGTGCTACATATGTTGATAGAGAACCCCCAGGAAAGTCTGGTCCTACCGACACTGCTGATGCCTAGGGCATCCTAGGTATGTTCTATCCCCTATCTATTCACTTACTCATGTTATGGTGTAGTGAGGACACAACATTATCTTTTTGGAGGGGGTGGGGCATCCTGCCACTTGAGAGTTTTTCTTGCAATGTTTATTTTCTCTCAAGTGTATTATGTAGTAAAACTTACATGTTTAGGCAGTAATGTTTGTATAAATATAAGTGTTCACAGAAGTCTAGGGTAGCCCTTGTGTTGATCTTTGTAATGTCCCTTATTGACAATGTTAAAGTTATATGTGTTTGCATCTCAATGCATCTCACCCTAACTAACTTGTATGATTGTTGGAAAGCATTGTGTGTGTATGGTTGGCATTCTAATGAATGAAGCATGTTTGTGTGATTTAGTACTAATTAGTATAGAAGATGTTCCATGTGTGTGTGAGCTAATTGCATAATTCAGTCAACGCACTTGTGAGATAAAACTTGCCTGGTTAGTCCCACTAAAATAATTGAATGATTGGATTAGGATGTGATCTTAGGCCGTTGTTGTTGACTAGTCACTTAGCCAAAAATTGACAACCAAATCAAATTGTCCGTCTTGAACCAAAAGTTGAGCCTAAATGGACCTTTTCTTTGAAATCACCCAAATTGCTTAAGTTAAGGGTGGCTAGTGCAGGGAAAATAGAAAAATGAGCGTGGGAAAGAATAAAGTGATAAAGAAGAAAAGAAAATGGGTTATGACCATGAGCAAAATGAACGAACTTAAAAGAAAAGAATAAAAATGAGTAAATGAGCATGGAAATCACTCTCTGTACTATAGAGAGTTGGAGAAATGGGGGCAATAAGTGTTGGAGACCAAAAAAAAGCAAATGGCTAAGTTGAAGCAAGTGTCTGAGAGAGGTCATTTAGTCACTTTATTCCTAAATATACCTAAGCCCGAGCCTATGCTACAAGCCGCA
The DNA here is from genome assembly GCA_000787875.1 of Solanum virginianum. Classification (NCBI taxonomy): domain Eukaryota; kingdom Viridiplantae; phylum Streptophyta; class Magnoliopsida; order Solanales; family Solanaceae; genus Solanum; species Solanum virginianum. Next base: position 26,150 of record DF367629.1, on the reverse strand, counting down.
AATGTGATCCTAAAAGGCCATTTAAGAGTTAAGGTGGTGAAAATAAGGGCAAGTTTATGATTGATATGGGTATGTCCACTGAAATTCATCTCTGAGAGTGAGTGACTACATTCTAGTCTCTATTTTATATGCTTTATGTTGTGAGTGAGACTTGTTTTTAGTGAGGGCACTATCTTTTGCATTAATTAGTTGCTAACTCAACTGGGGTGTCTTTGTTCCTGATTATATGTGGACTGACCATGCATGCATGATGTTTTCCTTAATCTTTGTGGGTTTGTTTTGGGTGTGAGCATATTCTTAAACTTGTTATAGGGGCATGTGTGTTGAAAATTGTAGGGCGATCCATAGTCTGAGTGAGAACTTGTATTTATACATTGTTTAATTGAGTCATTGTTGCTTGAGGACAAGCAATCATTCTTATTTGAGGCTGTTGATGATTCGTAGAAATACAACTCTTTTAACGTTTTAAACAAAGGACTTTTGTATGTTCTCAAGCAAATTTGTTATTTTGATTTTTGTTTTTGTTATTTTTCAGAAAAAGTGACTAAGGCATAGAGAAATGGGTGAACTATTGAAAAGGCGATAAAGAGAGCTTAAGGATGAGCATAAGGAGATATTCGACCAAGGCATGTCCCACGGCACGCCTCACTGATCGTGGGAAGTAAGACGGATCGTGGTAGTGCCTGTCAAGTGACATGAATAGGTTGTCACCATCAAATAAAGAAGAAAATTATGTAAGTCTTGCCACACTAAGCGAGTCATGGTCCATGTGACCAACCATGGTCCGTGACTTGAAGGCGCAAGGAAGATAAGTGAAATGTTGAGGCACAAAGGCAATATGCAGGGGAAATTCGTCTAAGGCCCATCCCACGGCACCTTTCATGGACCGTGGTACTTGACATGCACCGTGTCATGTCTCATCGAAGTGACATAGAAGGGAATCACCATCAAAAAATGAGGAAAATGCGCAAAGTATAAGCAGAAGGGGCCCTATCATGGGTCGTGTGACCAACCACGGTCTGTGATGTGGGTCATAGTGATGATGGATACAGTGAAGAGTTTAAAGGGAACGAGATGTTCTATTTAACAGATCGTCAACTGCTGAATAGGCCATTTAACTGTGCGTGAGAAGGGTTGCAGTGGAGCAAATGTGAAGACCCAAGTAGAGTCACACAAACCGTTTGATGGTCCGTCAAACTTCACACGGGTCGTGTGGTGGCCCGTGTCCATGTCGACATGATTTTTTCTATTTTAATTTGGATTAGTTTTTTTTGTATATAAATATATTTTTATTTCATTTTTTATCAGTCTTGGACAGCCAGAGATAGAAAACACTGAAAAACACTATTTTTCTTTAAGATTTCACAAAACCTTGGGATTTTGCTTATCTTGTTCAAGATTGTAACTCATGGATTCATTGATTCTTCAATAGTAAGTCATTTATTATGAATTCTTTGTATCTTTGTAGGTTTTCATTCTTGAATATGCTAGGCTAAACCCACAACTAGGGTTGTGGGAACCATGACAAATCAATAAGATATGGAATAGGGGGTAAATTTTGTAATTAACTAGCGTATATATCGTAGGAATCTTCATTATAATTTCTTCCTTGATGAGTCAATACATTAGAGTAATCCTTTATTCATAACATGCCCAAAAGGGATGTCTTGATTAGGAAAAGAGTTCTATGACGAAAATTCGGGGTGGGGTTTTTAATCTAGTCAAAGTACTTGAGACCAAAACATGAGAGTAATCCAGGATTGACAATAAGGGTTAGCAAGTATACCTTCTGAGGTCGAAAGGTGAGGAATAATATGCATCTAAGAAGGATCGAGAGGTGAATCAGATGTTACATAACTTGTTAGATCTTATATACGTAATCATTAAGAAGTTTACCACTAGATTCAGATATCGTATTATATGTCATAGGGAACACAATCCTAGCTGCGCATAAATTATTTGAAATCTAGTAGTCCTTGCACTCATTTATTACTTTACTTTAGTTTAGAAAAACCAAAACCCCCCATTTACTTTATGCATTTTTGTTTCGGGCATAGATATTACATCTGAAAATGGTGCTAATAGATATATTCTCACTCATTCCCTGTGGAATCGACCTCAACTCTGGTTAAGTTCTATATTTGATCAAGGACTGCTTTACTATTTCTTTTGGAGTGTAAATTTGGGCGTATCGAAGGAAACTTACACTAATTTTAGGCATCAAGCTACTTGGAAACTGGAATTACTAATCTTGTTTCAAATTTATATATCTTAGTTAGTGAATGGTGTTACCTTTGTCATGTGTTAGTTAATATCTCATGTTATCTCACTTGTCTCAGTTTTATCTCATTTTAGGTAGTTAATGTGATTAATTACTAACACTAAATCTGGACAGAAACTTACACTAAGTTTAGGCATCAAACTACTTGCAATCTGGACAGAAACTTGCACTAAGTTTAGGCATCATTACTAATCGTGTTTCACATTTTTATTTTACTTGTGTTTTACATTAAACTACTAAACTGCTAGGGACTTAAGTCAGTTGTTGCTGAGTTACTTCCTTTTGTTGAAAGAAGAAAGTGTGCAAGACACGTTTGGGTAAACTGGCAGAAGAATTGGAGAGGTGAAGAAAGGAGAAAAGAATTTAGGAGGTGTGCCAATGCTAGTTTTGAGGTAAAATTGAAGATGAGTTTATATATTTAGGAAATCTTTTGTGTTTTACACTAAACTGCTAGGGACTTGAGTCAGTTGTTGCTGAGTTACTTCCTTTTGTTGAAAGAAAAAACTGTGCAAGACACATTTGGGTAAACTAGCAGAAGAATTGGAGAGATGAAGAAAGCAGAAAAGAATTTTGGAGGTGTGCCAAAGCTAGTTTTGAGGTAAAACTGAAAGATGAGTTTATATATTTGGGAAAGCTTGGTAATAGAATATGTGAGTCTTTTCTTGTCTATAAGAAAGAATATTGGTGTAGAGCTTTATTTAGTTAAACATCCAAGTGTTATGTGGTGGAAAACAATATGTGTGAAACATTTAATTCATGGATTGTTAGTCCTAGACACAAATCTATGATTAGTATACTGGAAGATATTAAATACAAAATGATGGATAAGCATGGGATATAATTAAATTTGCAAGTATTTGGATCAATGATATTTCACCTATGGCAAGGCTAATTTTAGAGGAAAATAAAGAAACTGGTAGGAAACTACGGGTGAACTGGAATCATGAGATAAGATTCAAGATCCATGAAGGAGAATATAGACATGTAGTTGACATGGTTAAGAAGACTTGTACCTTTAGGTTATGGCAGTTGAGAGGTATCCCTTGTCAACATGTAGTTTGTACTTTGTATTACATGGGGCAAGAACCACAAGATTATGTGGACCATTGGTACAGAAATGATACATTCCTAAGAGCTTACAAATTTTTACAGCCTATAACTAATATGGTAATGTGGCCTAAAATCAATAACCCACCAATTGAGCCCCCTGAAGTGACGTCAACTCTCGAAAAACTAGCCAGATGTAGAAGAAAAGATAAAGATGAACCAAGAAAAAGAAGTGGGGAAAAGCATCAAAGAATGGGGTCAAAATGTCATGTTCCAAATGCCATCAAGTTGGCCATAACAAAAGAGGTTGTAAAGTGGTACGAAACAACCACTCATATTTCATTTTATGATATTTATAAGCATAACTTATTTATATAATCTTATTTTGTTCCTTGACTAACATACCACTCTACAAAATTCCACTCAACTCCACATCCTTCATAACCCACTGGACAGCCTTCACAACCATCACAGTACACTCAACATGCCATTCAGTCTTCACAATCAACTGGACAGCCTTCACAATCCACTGCATAACCTTCACAGCCAAGTACTCAATATTCCACTTCTTTGTGTTTGGAAACCTCAAGAGTTACAGGAAATTAGAGGAAGCAACCGACTAGTGCTACAAGTTCAGCTGGAAGAAAAAAATCAGCAACTATGGGATTTGGTGATACACAGATACATAATTCGGAAGACAAGTGATTAATGTAAGTATATTCTTTCATGATTCTTTTATATCTTTATTTATCTGTCTTGAAAAATAATATAAAGTAATAATGCAACCTGAAAGAGCAAGTGAAAGAGTGATCTCAAGTGGGTCATTCAAGGATGCATCACAAACAATGTTGACCTTGGATTCAAACCACCTGGCTTGAAATGGAAAGGAAAGAATGTTATGACTGAAAATCAACTTCAACTAATGTCACAGCGAAAAAACTGCAAATCAAATTCAAGTGGGTTCCATAAGATTTGAATAGTGTTGATAATGTGTTTTCATGGTGAAAAACAATGATGTTGATCTAACTTTTACATATTTTTTATTAAACAATGATGTATTTTTTATTATTTGATGTATGCTTTCACGACTATTTTGATGTCATTATGGTAATGTAAGGCTACTTGATCCATGTATGTGGGTCATTCAAGAAACTGTTTTGGTTATTCGATGTATGCTTATGCCTATATTGAATGTGACAAACTTGTTCAAAATTAAAGCTAAAGATTTTGTTGAGTTAAATTGATTTACATTATTCCAAGAGATATGAGTACTCATCCCATAAAAATAACTAGATTACAAGTAAAACAATTTTGAAGATCAATATACATAGCAATTACTACATAAACAACTCTCTATAAACCCAACATAGTATCACAATGATCAACAAAACTTGATATTTCCTCCTTATCCTTTCCTTTTTTTCATCATATTTCTTTATTCTTTTCTGTAATCCCGAAATCGCAATCTAGCATGTTTAGTATAATTCATTTCACACCACCTAAAAAATTTACATCCAACCTGTTTATAAACAATAAAATTACCATAAAAATTGAATCTTGAATATTAAAATTTAAACAAAAAAATAGTTGCATAAAGTAAAATCATACTCGACCATCTTCACATCCAAGAAACCAACGACCTGGATTATTTTCAGGCCAAGAAATCTTCGTTATACCTCTTTTTCCACAATGGCAAAAAAAATTAAAGTCATTATATACCAAAAAGACAAAAAACGTGCAAAAAATGGAGAGAAAAATGTTTGTGTATTTTTATTAGAAAGAAGAAGAAGAAATAGTATTTTAATTTAAAAAATAATGGTTTATATATAAAGGGGTGTTATTAACACTAGAGCTGGCAACGGAACCGGGACCTACTAGTTTTGGTCCTGTTCTGATCCGATTTAATGCTGGTTTGGTCTAGAGGGGTACTGGGGAGGGAACCGAGAAGGAAATGATAAAAATTCCCAAAAAATATCGGTATCGATTTATCAGTTTAGGTCCAATAACCGGTCTGAAATTGATCGGTATTATTAAAAAAAATTTACTTAAAGAGTCATTTGGGACTTTGGGTAGGGCCCAATGCCAACAACTGAAATTGCTGGAAAGTGGAAAGGAAAGAGTCGTTGGTTGCCAACGGTCTCTTTTTATTTTTTTAATTAAATTAATTTCTTTTTATATCCTAAAAATCAACTATAAATACCCCCACAATTATTTCATAAATCCTACAAATTCTCAATCTCTCAATGTATTCAAATTCTCTCAGCATTCTCAACTCTCTCATTTCTCAAATCTCTGTACTACTATAAAAATAATTATTAATATTTATTATTTACTCTCTCTTATCTTAATTAGTAAATTATTATTAGTTATTATTAAATATTAATTAGTTAATTAGTCATTTGGAGCAAAATTTGGTGGAGCATATTCAAGCTTCAAATTTCATCAACTTTGGCTTCTACGTCTATTTTTACACAGACGTTTGATACATTCGTTTCAACTTCCAACTTATTAATTTTTATTCTTTAATTGTTACTTGCTGGTTGTTATTTGTTAAGTAGTTTACTACTTGAATTATTTTTGTATTATTCATAAATTTATATTATCATTTTATTAAAAATGAATTTCGGTGGAAAAGGAAAAGGAAAAAAATCTTTTTTTGTTGGAATTGCAAAATCTTTAACCGGTAAAAAAGGAGTTGGTAGTTATTCTAAATCAACTAGACAACCACCAATTCTTTTAAATACGGATGATTTTACACATATTAATAATACTTGTTTTGATATCGATTCTAACATGCAATTAAATCATGACTTTCTGCAACAAAGATATGATTTTAGTGAAGATTTACCGGAAAATGATTTTGAAATTAATGAAGATGAAGATATTTTTTATGAAGATAAAACCCAACCCCCATATACTGCTACACTCCCCCCCTCCCGCTCCTCCCGTACATTTAAACGAATGTAGTAGGCCTAAATCGCAACGTGTAAAAAAATCAGTTGTTTGGCAATTTATGACACAAGGTGAATGTAAAACAAAGGCAATTTGTACTAAATATAAACATGTTTTAAACCATAAAATGTAGGGAAAGACGGGTGGGATGGGTCATTTGAGAAATCATTTGATGAATTGTTGTAAGTTAGAATTTTTGAATGCGGAAGCGTAAAAACGTAATATTCCCCTCCCCGAATAATCCGCAGGAGTAGGAGGTTCTAATATGGTTCAAACATAGTTAAACCCGACTAATGTTTTCGGTCTTAGTAC
>DF367629.1:0-19056 GCA_000787875.1 Solanum virginianum | reverse complement strand
GTTTTCATATAAGGTGTGCTGCACATATATATAATTTAATTGTTAGTGATAATATTTCTTTATTTGATAACTGTTGTATCAAAGTTGAATCAGCATTTCATTTTATTTTTAAATGTCAGGTTAAGGCTAGATGAAAAGAATTTGAAAATAGGTATATTGAATGTAATTTTTCTGTTAGAAAAATTCCTAAAATGGTAGTTACTAAGTGGAATTCTTTGTATGAAATGTTTCAAATAGCTTATGAGTATAGAAGACCCCTTCAAAGAACTAGTTGATTTTTTAAAAGTTTTTTACTTAGCTACTAAAAAAAATTATGTCTTTATTATCCTACTATTAGTTCCGTTTTACCAATATTTATGGTGTTTCTTGTAAATTTTCTAACTTTAAAGATAATCCAAAATTTGAACAACTTGTTATAAAAAATGATTGAATAATTTAAAAAATATTTTATTTCAATTCCTTAAATTTATTTAACTTTATGTTTATTTAACTCGTCTTACAAAGAAGTTGGTGTATGTAGAATGGTCGAAAATATATATAGACATTTAGAAATTGTAGACGATGGACAACATCCTGCACATAATATGTTTTGTGTTAGAAGTAGTGTTAGAGCAGAGGCTAAAAACTTATATGATTTATATGTTTCTACTTTTCGTGATGTACAATTTCAGCAACCTGACCCACAGATGTGTAGATACGACAATGATATTGATGACCTGGTAGCATATAATATTGGTCTTAGTACTAATGATCATAATAATTTTGATGAATATCTTAACCAGACTACTGAAAGTATTAAAGATGTATATGAGAAGCAGTAGCTTTTGGACTGGTGGAGGAGTCGAGGCAAATCTTTTTCAAGACTTGAACGGGTGGTTCGTGATATTCTAGCTATTCAAGCATCGTCTGTGGCTTCAGAAGGCGCTTTTAGCGCGGCAAGATTCCAACTTAGGGACTTTCAACAATCACTAGTAGCAGATAGCTTGAAAATATCAGTTTTATTTAGAGACTGGATAAATACGGAGCGGAGAAATTTAGGACGTCCAAATCTGCCTTCTCAATTTGAAAATGATGTAGATAGTATTTTATCGGAATCAAGTGAAGACGACATGGATTTCATAGAAGAACAAGGTCAAGTTGAGATTCCAGACAATGTAACACAAGAAATGTTAGAACTGTTATACCAAAAAATGACCGATTTTCTCAGAAATAAGATTTGATACTCAATTAATTTAAGTACGAATCAAATTCTCGAAAATTGAAAGAACGAAATTTGACTCAATTTGAAAATATTGACTGAATTTGAAATATTGACTGAATTTAAAAGAATCGGCTGAATTTGAAAGAGTTGACTGAATTTTAAAGAGTTGACTGAATTTTAAAGAGTTGACTTAAGAAACACTACAAAGCCTAATTTTCCATTTTTATTTTTTATTTTATTTTATTTTTTTGTAGGAAAACAATTTTAGCATCAAAATAATTAAAAGGTGAGAGCAACGAAGATGACAGACATGCCGGGGAATTTAATTAGATTAGAAATAAAACAACAAATGTTAGTATCCAAATAAATACAAATAAAATACATGAAATAAAATAAAAGAAGAGAGTTGAAGAATTTGGGTCTTTAGCCCACTTGAATCTCTGCTGCCACTCTTTTGGGCTTGGCCCATTTTTCTGTGATATACACTTAATGTATATCAGTGTATATTCACCAATTTTTGACCTTCAAAACCTGTACGATGCCTCCATGTTGGGCTAACTCAAAGAAGAGGTAGCTTAGGCCTCCATGGCTCAAGGAAATGCAAGATGGGGTTCGAAAGAACCCCCAAGATTGTAGGTCATGCAAAGACAAGAAAAATAAAGATTAGTATGCAATATAGCTAACCTAGATACATGTTGAGAATCATTAAAGTGAAACTATTTTGAGTAAATCATTGAGTTTGATAACAGAGAAGCTTAAGGTTTACATACTCAACCGCAGACATAATACTCAATAATTTGACTAAAGCTTTAATTTAATGAATTCCCAAGGAAGAGGATAGCAAATAAAATTATGAATGATGACTAAAAACAGAAACAATATTCGATTTCATTCATGGTAAATGTAATAACAAATAGCACTCTTAACAGGACTAGGAACATTATAAATACATAACCATTTGACTGCCAATCAAGAAAGAAGCTTCCAAATGACATATGTAAATCTAGACATGGATAAGAGAGTCACAACTACCACATCAGACTACCATTTAGATCAATCAGTAGGATAGACTGCTACCAGTGAAACCAAAATGATAGCTAACACTGACAAGCATAACAGTTTAAGGGCCAACACATCGCAAAACTTAAACAAGGCATCCACACATCCTATCATACTAGATAATAAGTATTTTACATTTTACCAACTGTATGCAATATGGGAGGAAAATTTAGTCATGACAGTAATATGTAGATAAGTTAATGCTATTCCCAAATAGATTAAAAACCCCCTTTCAGACTATGTCCCAGTTTGCTGCTAAAAAAAAGTTCCACATTATGCTGCATCCTACTTGCTGACGTTCACACCTGTGGTCTGTTTTGAGAAATCACCCTTTTATAGGAAGTAGCCACATAGATGAGGATGTATGCGATCTCAATAGACATCTTGAGTCTTATTCTTTGTATGTCATAAACAAAAGGTAACCATAACAGCAAACAGGAAAGAATAGCACCTTAATGTAATTTCTACATTATAGAGCAAGCAAACTTCAAGTTCCAGAATACTATAATCTAAAGTCACGATATGAACACCTTAGTAATGTTATTTCGATTATTTTAGTAGTTAAACCTATTCTTCATGACATAACTCAGACAACTGATTAAGAAGTGAATGATTTGCATAAAACAATATCACCATAAAACAACATCACCCTGAACATGATTCTATGACCTAGAAAATGCATTAATCGATTAACAGTGAAATACCACAATAGCTTAACCAGGGAAAGATTAAAACTATCTAGAACATAACACTTAGTCTAAACACGAGACTTGCATCTAATTCCAAATAACATCACAATATAACCCTAGAAATATCTTCACGACCAAATGATAACATCCAGATATCGACTCGTCACAACATAGCGAGCTCAGCCAAAGTAAATAAATGCAAACATAACAACTTCGATATAGCTATAGGATTCACATTTGACTACATTGTATGAGGCTTCAACGAGAAGAAGAAGAACAAGATGAGTGCATTACCTTTTGATGAGCAGCGTACTGGGGACGACGAGCTTGACGAGTTTCTTCACCACCGAAGAGTTGCCTACACCCTTCTCGACCCAGAATCTTTGATTTCAAAGGATTTCAAACTAAACGAGTTTATGAGAAAATCAATTCAACAGTCTTTGAACTATATCGAGCTTTGGGAGTTCAATAATGGCTATGAAAATTGAATAAATTTTGCTAAAAGTTTCCAAGTTGATCTGCCGCTTATGTCTCTCTATTACAGTGAAGAATGAAGGTTCAATTTATAGGGTTGATTAGGGTATGAAAAATGAGGAAAACGTATGGTCGGACGGGAAAATGGGATCAATGCTATGCGTGAAGAGCATGAAGGGTGGAGCAGGTGAACGTTAAAGAGTTGTCGAGGGGTTGTCGGGGCATGCATTTTGGGGTCTGGTTTGGTGTTTTGGCTTCTCTGGTTTTGGCTTCAAGAAGAAGAAGCAGAAAGGAGAAAAATAGGGAATGAGCATGAAGGGGAAGGGAAATAAGAAATTGGGGGACGCGCGGGATTAAATAATAATTTTTTTCTTTTGTTTTTTTTTAAAAAAGTAGATAAATGTTTCAAATCATTAAAATTAAAGAAACTCAGTAATTTATTCTGTGGAGGGTAAAAATTTGGTGTCAACAGCTGTCCCTTTCTTTGGATATGATCGATGAAAGAGATCGTGGACAAAGAAACTTAACTAACCTAATTTTTAGCCAACCACATCTTTTGAAAAGTTTGGTGGGGCTTTGAAAATTATGGTCGGACCCTAGTTCTAGGTTTCCTATATATCTCAGGTTACATAAGAATTCAGGCCACTTGTAGTTCAAAGTGCTTGACTTTATGCATGATTTTGGAAAAATTCAAAAGTTATCCTAATATCAAATTATGGAAAAATTAGAATTCTTGGGAATGAGATTTTAAAGGATAGTGTTGGAATGCAGTCGAGTTTTCAAAATTGAGCCCGCCTACGTACCCTGGGACTCAGGAATTAGGCTACATATAGTCTGACTCTATCGCTTGAAGGGAAATCTCTTATTCTGAGATGACCTCTGGTCAGGAGGAGTGACAACAAATTGAGTTATGAAAAAGAGGCTTGCAACCTCTTAACCATAAATGTGGAGCTTTTCACATTCATAATTGAGAACTTACATAGACATAATTTCCAAAACTCTTGGTACGCTGTCACTCGGATTAGAAAATTGCCTCCGGTGAGAATTGAGATCACCTAGATGCAGAATTAAAAACTAATGGACTTACAGAACTGTCACACTAAAGGCGAGTGACTCTCCCAAAGTAAATAACTTGTCACGTTGAAGGCGAGTGACTCTCCAAAAGAAAATAGTTTGTCACATTAAAGGTGAGTGACTCTCCAAAAAAAATAACTTTCATCTGGCATGGCTTTCTGGGAGCAAGTGGCGAAATAAAAATAGTACTCTAGGCGCAGCTGGCAATAAAATAGCAATAACACTCTGGGCGCAACTGGTATCTAGCATGGCTCTCTAGGAGCAACTAGCGAGATAAAAATAATGCTCTGGGCGCAGCTGGCAATAAAGTAGCAATAACGCTCTGGGCATAACTGATATCTGGCATGGCTCTCTTTGAGCAATTAAAAATAAAATAGCCTTCTGGAGGCAATGAATGTGTAATGGCCCTGGATCGGAGATGAGAAATAAAATAAAGTAGCCTTCTTGAGGCAATGAATATGCAATGGCTTTGGATCGGCAACTGGAAATAAAATAGCCTTCTGGAGGCAATGAATATGCAATGAATGGCCCTCTTGGCAATGAATATGCAATGGCCCTCTTGGCAATGAGTATGCAACATGAATGACCCTCTTGGCAATGAGTATGCAACATGAATGTCTCTCTTGGCAATGAGTATGCAGCATGAATGGCCCTCTTGGCAATGAGTATGTAGCATGAATGGCCCTCTTGGCAATGAGTATGTAGTATGAATGGCCATCTTGGCAATGAGTATGGAGCATGAATGGCCCTCTTGGCAATAAATATAAATGGCCCTCTTAGCAATGAATATGCAATGGCCCTCTTGGCAACAGGAAATAAAATAGCGCTCTGGGCGCAACTGTAAAATATAATAACCTCTTTCCATGATGCATAGCAAGATGACTTGCTGGGGATTTGAATAAGGTGGAACCATTTACGTCTCAGTTATTGTCTTGTTGATAAGGCCTGTTAAGATTTCCCTGGGTGAAATGTGGTAATCTTGGCCACTGTGGCAAGTTATGTTATCTTCTTTTTCCACGATGCACGGCAAGATGACTTGCTGGGGATTTTAATGAGGCAGAACCATTTACGCCTCGACTATTGTCTTGTTGATAAGGCCTACTAAGATTTTCCTGGGTGAAGTGTGGTGATCTTGACCACTGTGCCAAGTTATCTTATCTTCTGCATTAAGAAAAATGTGTTATAACTCCTAACAGACTGATAGGAAGAGAATTCTGAAAGTGAAAAGAGTAATGAGTAAATATAAAAGTCATCTGGAGTTATCCGGTTTGTATCGGTCTAGATGGAATTTTCAATCTTAGCCCTTGCGCCAAATTATCTTATAGGGCCCCTGTGGATCCAAAGATGCCTTCGACTTTAGTTCCTGCATCCAAAGAAAAATATTTAGTTTTAAAGCAAACTGATCTGTGTTGATTCTTCAATTGTCTGCTCCTAGTTTTATCCTGATGAAGTGCTTTGATCTCCTATATTCTCGGTTGTCTTTGAATTTCTTATCAGGCTGAGGACCCTTAAGCCGACTTTCATTGGTTGAAGATGGATTTCTCGTTCAGAATTTTTGAGTTCCTCTCAAAATTCTGTCTCAGTTTCCTTTCTAGGAGTATGACCAAGCCATTTTGGTGCCTACATATCCTGTTGGGGCAGGAATTAGGTCAAACGTAGTTTCTCCCTCGGGAGGTAGAGAAAAATGGAAATTTAAAATAAGGAAATGACTGAGGCCGACATAGGCCTCCTACATATCTCATTCTTGAGAATTCAGGTCAAACATAGTTTATTAGAAAGAAGAATAATAAAGGGAAATAAAGGGATAACCGTGGATGATATAGACCGCCTACGTATCTCATTCTTGAGAATTCAGGTCAAACGTAGTTCATTCGGATAAATGAAATAAAGTGTATAGGCAAGACTTTGCCTATATGATTTTGGAAATAGTGGATCAGGAAGATTGATTTGCGCAAGTCAGGTCTTTGTGTATTATGGATAATAAAGATAAGGAAAAAATAAACTTTTGGAAAGAAGGGGTCGGGCCTAAAAGGCTGTCTACGTATCTCACAAATGAGAAATCAGGTCCTACGTAGTTCGAACCTCTTTGGATTACTATTGATTTTGAAGTAATATATAAAAGATATATTTATCTATCAAGAGGAGCGAAGAATCCAAAGTAGAGCGGATGTCTAAGTAATCACTCGCTCTCTCGACTCGGTGTCTGGTAAGCGCAGCACCATCTCCTTTGAATGTCCAGTTATTTTACTCAACACAGATCAATTCTAAGTACCTGTCGAATAAAAAATAACTCAAAAGGTAAATGTGTTAGTCCTTGTTCATAATAAGTAATGCAAAGATATCACATAGAATAGTAAACAGACAGTTGAATTGTTCGAAGACATACTAACCCACATATATAAGGGAAAATGACCAAATAGGTGAATTGTCGCCTATTTAATTTGAGATTCGTGAATCAGGGAGACATTTTGACAAGATTTTCACATTTTTTCAAAATTGATGATTCCTTTGTTAGGAAGGATGACGGAGAAAAGAAAAAACTTTTCTAAAATGAGGGGCCGAGCCGAATAAAGTAGGAGAAATGTTGCCTATTTAGATTCAAAATTTGTGAATCAGAAAAATATTTTGACAAGATTTTTCACATTTTTTGAAATTGATGATTCCTTTGTAAGGAAGGATGAAAAAGAAAAACTTTTCTAAAATGGGGGGGGGGGATCCGAATAAAGTAAGCGAAATGTTGCCTATTTAAATTCAAGATTTGTGAATCACGAAGATGTTTTGATTTTCTCACATTTTTTTAAATTGATGATTCCTTTGTAAGGAAGGATGAAAAAGAAAAAGCTTTTTTTTAAATGGCGGGACCGAACCTTGAAAGGCTGCCTACATATCTCACAAAAGAGAAATTAGGCCCTACGTAGTTCGAAAGCTTGAAACCTTTCGAACTGACAAATTCACCTTTGACAAGTAAGATTTGAGAATTTTGAGAGTGGTGTTTGATTTTGTTGAGAAACTTGAGACTCAAAGAGTATTTGGACGAACTCTTGATAGTGACTTGATTTATGTGCTTAGGGAGTTCTAGAAACTTTTCAAAAAAAAGTGGGCTAGAAGTCTTTAAACAAAGCAACATAATCACATAAACAGTTATAAAACATATCACATAAACAGATATGTGATTCTTTCTAATGGGCCCAACACGCCTTACGTGCTGGGTCATCTTAGGCCAATGTTTAGAAATGGGGATTTGGCTTAGCTCTACCCTAGATGTCTAAGAGTGAGTTTTGAATGGACTGGGAACCCATGCAAACAACCTGAGCTGGAAATCATGACAACCATTGGACGCACTGCGTGCCAACAACTTGTCATTTATTCTGAAAAGGGTTAAGTATTTGGGGATCCGGCTGCGGGTTGGCAAAACCATCCTCCCAAATACGCAAGATAAAATAGAAAATGCCATGAAATGCAAATGATAATTTTATATCAAATTTAAACAAATAAAGCAAATAATAAGATAACCAAACAAATTGAATAGTTAGTCAAATAGCCTAATCTAATGGTTAGAACCTAATTGAATGTCCCCAGTGGAGTCGCCATTTCTGTTATACCAAAAAATGACCAACTTTCTCTAAAATAAGATTTGATACTCAATTGATTTAAGTACGAATCAAATTCATGAAAATTGAAAGAACAGAGTCGCCACCTAATTTTAAGGATAATTATGAAACCAAGAATAAATTTTAAAACCTAACAGAAAAGTTTCCAAATTTCAGAAAAACAGGTAAGGGTTCAATTTCCATCTTAAGAAGAACTTAATCACTCAAAATGGCCGCTAACATGCGGTCGATCGACGATTAGATAATTTGACTAACTTTTGAAAAAATTTGACTCAATTTGAAAATATTGATTGAATTTGAAATATTGACTGAATTTTAAATATTGACTGAATTTGAAAGAATCGGTTGAATTTGAAAGAGTTGACTGAATTTTAAAGAGTTGACTTAAGAAACACTACAAAGCCTAATTTTCCAATTTTTTTTGTAGGAAAACAATTTTAGCATCAAAGAGATTAAAAGGTGAGAGCAACACAGATGACAGACATGCCGGGAAATTTAATTAGATTAGAAATAAAACAACAAAGGTTAGTATCCAAATAAATACAAATAAAATATATGAAATAAAATAAAAGAAGAGAGTTGAAGAATTTGGGTCTTTAGCCCACTTGAATCTCTGTTGCCACTCTTTTGGGCTTGGCCCATTTTCTGTGATATACACTTAATGTATATCAGTGTATATTCACGATTTTGGACCTTCAAAACCCGTGCGATAGCCTCCATGTTGGGCTGACACGAAGAAGAGGTAGTTTAGGCCTCCATGGCCCAAGGAAATGAAAGATGGGGTTCGAAAGAACCCCCAAGATTGTAGGTCATGCAAAGAAAAGAAAAATAAATATTAGTATGCAATATAGCTAACCCGAACATATGTTGAGAATCATTAAAGTGAAACCATTTTGAGTAAATCATTGAGTTTGATAATAGAGAAGCTTAAGATTTACATACTCAACCGCAGACATAATACTCAATAATTTGACTAAAGCTTTAATCCAATGAATTCCCAAGGAAGAGGATAACAAATAAAATTATGAATGATCACTAAAAATAGAAACAAGATTCAATTTCATTCATGGTAAATGTAACAACAAACAGCACTCTTAACAGGAACAAGAACATTATAAATACATAACCATTTGACTGCCAAGCAAGAAAGAAGCTTCCAAATGATGTATGTAAATCTAGACATGGATGAGAGAGTCATAACTACCATATCAAACCACCATTTAGATCAATCAATAGGATAGACTGCTACCAGTGAAACCAAAATGATAGCTAACACTGGCAAGCATAACAGTTTAAGGGCCAACACATCGCAAAACTTAAACAAGGCATCCACACATCCTATCTTACTAGATAATAAGTATTTTATATTTTACCAACTGTATGCAATGTGGGAGGCAAATTCAGTCACGACAGTAATATGTAGATAAGTTAATGCTATTCCCAAATGGATTAAAAACTTCAGCAGAGAGTGAAATAGGAAGCAGCCACATAGATGAGGATGTATGCGATCTCAACAGACATCTTGAGTCTTATTCTTAGTATGTCATAAACAAAAGGTAACCATAACAGCAAACAGGAAAGAATAGCACCTTAATGTAATTTCTACTTTATAGAGCAAGCAAACTTCAAGTTCCAGAATACTATAATCTAAAGTCACGATATGAACATCTTTGGAATGTTATTTCGATTATTTCAGTAGTTAAACCTTTTCTTCACGACATAACTCAGACAACTGATTAAGAAGTGAATGATTTGCATAAAACAATATCACCATAAAACAACATCACCCTGAACGTGATTCTATGACCTGGAAAATGCATTAATCGATTAACAGTGAAATACCACAGCAGCTTAACCAGGGAAAGATTAAAATTGTCTAGAACATAATGCTTAGTCTAAATACGGGATTTGTAGCTAATTCCAACTAACATCACAATATAACCCCAGAAACATCTTCACGACCAAATGATAACACCTAGATATCGACTCGTCACAACATAGCGAGCTCAGCCAAAGCAAACAAATGCAAACATGACAACTTCGATATAGCTACAAGATTTATATTTGACTACACTGTATGAGGCTTAAACAAGAAAAAGAAGAATAAGACGTGTGCGTTACCTTTTGATAAGCAGCGTACTGGGACGACGAGGTTGACGGGTTTCTTCACCATCGAAGAGTTCTGTCTATACCCTTCTCGACCCAGAATCTTTGATTTCAAAGGATTTCAAACTAAACGAGTTTATGGGAAAATCAATTTGACAGTCTTTGAACTATATAAAGCTTTGAGAGTTCAATAATGGCTATAAAAGTTGAATAAATTTTGTTAAAAGTTTCCAAGTCGATCCGCTGCTTATGTCTCTCTATCACAGTGAAGAACGAAGGTTCAATTTATAGGGTCAATTAGGGTTTGAAAATGGGGAAAACGCAGGGTCGGATGGGAAAATGGGATCGATGCTATGCGTGGGGAGCATGAGGGATGGAGCAGGTGAACGTTAAAGAGTTGTCGAGGGGTTGTCGGGGCGTGCGTTTTTGGGTCTGGTTTGGTGTTTTGGCTTCTCTGGTTTTGGCTTCAATAAGGAGAAGCAGAAAGGAGAAAAATGGGGAATGAGTGTGAAGGGGAAGGGAAATAAGAAATTGGGGGCGCGTGGCCCCACGCGCGAGATTAAGTAATAAATTTTTTTTCTTTTGTGTTTTTTAAAAAAAAGTAGATAAATGTTTCAAATCATTAAAATTAAAGAAACTTGGTAATTTGTTCTATGGAGGGTAAAAATTCGGTGTCAACAAGAACAACTTAGGAAAGATTTTGAAGATGGTATAAGATATTAGTATAAAAATTGTAAATATGTAACAAACAAGGCCTAATTGAAATAGAACCCTTCCTAGAAGGTAGTTGTGTAAATTAGGTTTTCTTCTAATATTTGTACAACACTATAACTTTTTTAGTAACGTAATAAATTTATAGGCTATTCGCTTTTTTTTTATATTATTATTTTATTATCTTGATTCTAGAATTTATATTTTACAACTTTAAATTTATATATTTAATTAAATAATTAAACCTTAAAGACTTATAAATTAAACTTGAAAGTTGAAACTTCAAATTTCAAAGTTCAAAGTTCGTAAACTTAAATTTATATTAAATATAAAATATCATAAAATTCAAAGTTAAAAAATTTATATAAACTTTGAAATTTAAAGTTTAAAAGTTAACTTTGAAATTTTGAAGTTTATATTATAAATTTCAAAACTTTGAAGGTTATATAAACTTTAAAAACTTTGAAATTTGAAGTTTATATTATAAATTTCAAAACTTTGAACTTTGAAGTTTATACTTTATATAAACTTTAAAAAATTTATATAAACTTAAAATATAAATTTAATATAAACTTATAAGTTATAAATTATAATATAAACTTAATATATAAACTTATAATATAAACTTTAATTTAAACTTATAATAATAAACTTAATTTAAAATTTGAAACTTATAAACTTAATTTAAAATTAAAAAAAATAGAAACTCCGGTCCGGTCCGGTCTGGTCCGGTGAAGTGCCGGTTGGTACCGGTCCGGGATGGTACCGCTAATTTTTCTCGATACTTCTGGTACCGGTTTTGGTATTTTTTGGTGCGGTATTTATCGAGACCGGTCCAGTCCCGGTAAATACCAGTCCGATGGTGCCGGTCTGATTCCGCTGCAACCTCTAATTAGGACCAGTAAAATAGACAATTCAACCCTTTTTTACCGTTGAACACTTCAGAAAAAGAGCAATAATGCGGCCCATTTTCGTGTGCATCATGCTTTTTGCCAGCTGGGGTCCTTGTGTTTAAATGTAAAAAAAGGGCAAGTTGGAGTGTCTGTTTGTGCATTTTGAAAGTTGGAGTTTCAACTTATGATTTAACTTCAAATTAAGGGGCTAATTTATGTATTATGACATTTATTTATATTAGAAATCACTTTTGATTTATGACTATTGTATATAAATAATTATCTAGGCTATAAATAAAATAAAAAATATTATTATTATTCTAATATTTAAGAATTTAACAAAATTTAAATTTTGATTATACAATATTTAATAAAAGTATGTAATATAACAAATTTAAACGGAAAAAAATCAGTAAAATTATGTTGGAAAAATTAAACTACTCATTTTATATTTAGGAGTCTTTTTTCAAATTAAATTTTAATCAACTAATTATTTAACTTCAAATTATTATTTATATATTCATAAACTATTAACATATTTATATTATAGGTAATTAAATTGATTTTCTCATCCTTGCCGGTATACAATAGATTAAAGTATTGCATCAAAATAATAATATTTATTTAATTTTGTTTAAATAAATATTATATTTGTTTGATCATACTATTTTATATTTAGGAGTCAAAATCAAACTACTCATTTTATATTTAGAAGTCTTTTTTCAAATTAAATTTTAATCAAATAATTATTTAACTTCTAACTATTTAACTTCAAATTATTACTTTATATATTCATAAATTATTAACATATTTATATTATAGGTAATTAAATTAATTTTCTCATCCTTGTCGGTATACAATAAATTAAAGTATTGCATCGAAATAATAATATTTATTTAATTTTATTTACATAAATATTATATTTGTTTGATCATACTATTTATATATAACTTTAAATTGATGCGGCATATACGTGCCCTTAAAAATAGTTTTTGAACTTTTTGTCCTTCATTAAAATACTCTGTTTTTGACAAAATTATCTTTTGGCTATTTTTCTTAATTTATTATTTTATCTTTTATTTATTTAGTTTCAAGATTCACTTTTGAACTAGAATTCCTTTGTATTTAGAATCCCCTCTTAGGACTATTCTATATAAATAATTTCTAGGCTATGAAGGAAAAAGAGAAAAACATTATGGTTTTTCTAATATTGAAGACTCTGAAATTAACTAAACTTTTAATTATCAAATATTTTGTTAATAAAAGTGCGTGATATAGAAAATTTAAAAAAAAAAGTAATTATAATTACGTTGAAAACATTAAACTACTACTTTGATATTTAGGAGTCTTTGTTAAAATTAAATTTTAATTAATTAATTATTTAACTCCTAACTATTTAACTTTGAATTATTACTTTATGTATTCATAAACTATTATAAGTAATTCAACTAATTTTCTCATCTTTGTCTGTTCATAATAGATTGAGCTATTGGGTCAAATTAATGGTATTTATTTAATTTTGTCTATATGAATATTATATTTATTTTAATGAAAAGTACTATTTATATATAATTTTTAAATTAACATGACACATACGTGCAAAGCACATACACTATACTAGTATATTAAAAGCATGAAACCTTAAAATATTGTTTGAACTTTTTGTCCATCATTAAAAGACTCCTCTTTAGATAAAATTATTTTTTGACTATTTTTTAATTATTATATTATTATTCTAAAATACTAAATATAATAAACATAATAATATTAAATCGAGAAGATTTTCTTATTAGGGTTAAATTCCTATAAAAAAATTCTTTTCTAACTAAAATAAACTTCATCCAAAAATAAAATAGTCAAAAAGAACTTTCAATAATAATAGAAGTTTAAAAAACATCCAAAAAAAAATCCACAAAAGTCCAAGAAAGAAAAAGGTTTTAAAATCGTTAAAAAAAAAAATAGGCAAAAACTACCAAAAAATAGACTTGATACAAAAAAAATGATTAAAAAACTTTCAAAATTTTAATTAAAAAAAGTTTTTTCCTAAAAAAAACAAATAAACTGTCCAAATAAATTTTAAAAAAAACTTCAAAAAATATGGGAAAAAGGTCAAATTACTACTAAAAATTTAGTAATATTTATGATTGAAACAAAAACCATACTAAACATAAAATTCTACAATGCAATACGAAAATTATGTGACTTGACTTGAGAAAATATTGACTTAGTTTGAAAATAGTTAGTCGAATTTTGAAAATAATTCGACTGGATTTTGAAAATAATTGAAAGGTTGAATAAACTTAAAAATAGGTTAAACTTTGAAAGTATTGTTTAAAGTTGAAAATATTGATTAAACTTAGAATAATTACTTAAAGTTAAAATATTAATTAGACTTGAAAATATTGATTAAACTTAGAACGATTACTTAAAGTTAACTTCACTTTAAAAATATTAATTTAACTTAAAAAGGAGATTAACTATATAAAGAAAAATTAACAAGATGTTCAACTTATTACTAAGAATAATTTGACTAGAGTTAACTTCACTTTGAAAAATATTAATTTAACTTAAAAAGGAGATTAACTATATAAAGGAAAATGAACGAGATGTTCAACTTATTACTAAGAAACTACAAATGGTCTATTCCTTTTTTATCTTATTTTTTATCTCTATTTTATTATTATTATTTTTTTAAGGAAAAATTAACTTAAAAAGGAGATTAACTATATAAAGGAAAATTAACAAGATGTTCAACTTATTACTAAGAAACTACAATGGTCTATTCCTTTTTTATCTTATTTTTTTATCTCTATTTTATTATTATTATTTTTTTTAGGATAAAAAGCAATTTTCATATCCGAGAAAATAAAAATGAGATCAACATAAATTGACAGACATGCTGAGGAATTTAATTAGATTAAAACAAAAGATTAGTATCCACATAAATACAAATAAAATACACAAAATAAGTAAAAGGAATGAGTTACTAGTTTGGGCCTTTGGCCCATTTCTTTCTTCCTGTTGCTTCAGACTTGGGCTTTTAGCCCATTTTTTGTTGTGATATACAGTTAATGCATATTATAGTATATCAGTGTATATTCACTGATTTTTTGCCCCTTTGGAACTTATATGTCAACTTCAATCTCTGTCTGTTCCTAGTCCTGTATCGGGATGACTCGAGGAAAAGGAGATTTGGGCCCCCATGGCCCAAGGAATGCAAGACGGGGTTCCAAAGAACCCCCAAAGATCATAATTAATGCAAAGATAGAAGAAAAGAGGATTAGATAATCTACCAAGCAAGCCTAATGAGAACTGACGCAAAAAATTAGCAAAGGATGAAGACGTTCCTAGAGAAAATGGGAAGGAATTACCGATTGATAGGGAGAGAATCACACAAGATCTATATGTAAAGTGCAGAATTTATTCATAATTTGAATAACCACGCAAATTATAGGGACAGTGACACATAGATGCAGTCAAGTATGAGCAGTAAGATAACATGTAGGCACAGATGCAGTCGAAACAGTGGCATAAAGATGAACTGATGACATTTTCAGATTAAAAATCAGCAAAAGAGTGAGACAAGAGACAATCATATAGGTGAGTATATATCTAACCCTTTTGAGAACTTGCATGATTCACTTATGTCCTAAAGTTCAGATAAAGAGTTGGGCAAACCAGGAAAACAAAGTGATTCATCCCACACACCGACAGATTATTCATGACCATAATATATATACTAAAACAAGGAATAAACACGAGTTAAATCTTCTTGACGGGCCAAGGCTTTAGATGTATAAGCATGAGTCTTGTTTTTAAAAGGGGCTGATTAGAATAGAGTATAAATGAGGGGACATGACAGACTTGACAATGCAGCGGACTAAAACTCCAGGTATTTACTAACAGGTTCAATCATAGAAGAGAAAGGAGCATGAATAATACATGTGAGTGTCTAGACGGGATTAACTTTCAAAAGAGAACAACAGCCCCAGAGCATGAAGTCAGCAGTCAAACAAAAATGAGAAAATAGAGACAATGCAACCTAGGCCTAGGAAGTAAGGGGAGATAAGCAGGGGCAATGTAATAGTAACCTAACATTTTGAAGCTTGAGGAAGAGGTAGAAACAGGGAGTAGGGATGGGAAAAAGAATGGGCTTTTAAAGTGGGAGGGATGGATAACAAGGAAAGCTAAAGGCAAGTGTAATGTTTTAAAAGAGAGCTTGTACCAATATTAGTATTATAAACAGGATTCAAAAGGATTTATGGAAACCATTGTACAGTTATCTAAACTTTATAGGCAATATGTAACAATCAAGCAGATGGGGATCAACATTTGTATCATAATGTTTAACATTCTGATCTTTTGGGCAGATTTAAGAAACAAAGAAAAAAGAACTGTATGTTCATTTCAGCAGGCCAGGTTTAAATCTTAAAGAAGTTATATATTATTTCAAAGGAAGAACTCAGAACAAGGCTGATGTAAATAGTTCTCATATAAAGAAGACAGTGATAAATTCAAGCAAAGAGAAGGAGAAGCTAAACTGATTATCATAGAATTTTTGACAATGGTACAGGTTGAAAGGTCTTTCTCAAGTAAAGTGAATAGAATAGACAGTTGATTTTCATCTAATAGTTAAAGGAAGTCACATTCCAAGGCACGAGGTTTGTCACATGCTTAAGATGACATAACTTGCAGGAATTTAAGACCAACACATCATAAACAATAGTTAACTCTAAGAATTAACACAGGAGACAAATAAATAGACCTTCAACATCTTCAGCAACCATAAACTAACACCCTATTATAATAGCAATACATGAGTATGCCAACTAACACATTGTTCATTAAACCACTTCAAGTTCTTGAATACATCCTTAGTGGAATTCTAACAAGTTGACATGGAAGCAGGGGCATTATGTATTCTATAATTATGCAGGGAAATAGATCAATGAACTCATACAACGAAACAAAGAGAATCAGAAATATGTATCAAATACCAACTTCTATGTTTGAAATCAATCATGTACAAAACTTATCTCAAACCAAACAATTAGGAACTGAAAACTATATACTTGCTAGCAAAACAGCCAAATTGAAGAATGCAACTATTCATATGATCAGTTGCATAGATGAAAGTATAGAATCAGTATGATATGCATAGAGTTGTTTATGACTATTGAGGAGAAGAGGAGAAACAAAGGGCTTATTCTTGCCTAAGCACACCAAAACAAAGGTGGGATAATTTCCAAACTTGACATTGAACAAGTTTGACAGACAATTAACAGAGAGCAGTCAAATCTAAACAAATGATGCTAGCACACTTCATCTTAGGAAAAGAACATGTATCCTTAAACAAAATGAATAAGCTAAGCTTAAATGCTATGTGATTTATTAGATTAAATGAACACCAATGTGAGCTACAGGACTCTTGTATGTCATTTTTTGCACATAGAGAAATCGAATCAGCAAATTAAGGGGAGATGAAGGAAGTGCTTCCAATAATTATTGAATCTTATGAACAAATGAATGTATCTCACCTTCCTAGATGTGAAACAAAGATGCATAGTAAAGATGTTCCAAAACTATATATGTACAAACAGTGGAAGGACATAGATCATTATGCAGTAGTCAAGGTCAAACTATGCTTGAATGAAATAAAACAAAAGCCAGGAACAGGACGCCTACTGTCAAATAGTGACATAGGAAACAAATCAACAGCAATAATGCAAGTTAAATCAATTTTTTATCCATTAAAGGTACTAGAAAAATAGACTTTGGAACTGAGGTGTTATGTTGCATGTTTAGGCAAAAATGAAGCAGGGCAAGAAATCAAACCAATGGTCTCAAACGTGTCAAACATGGTCATATTCATGAGGAAATGAGCAAACAGCCTCTTAAGGAGACAAAACCCTCATTAAGGATGAACCATCACAAAAGTGTAGACTTTAAAGTATGTTCACACATGAATCAGTGAATAAGATAACAATAAGGATTCTCAAGCAACTTTACAATGGACAAGCAAGGTGACAGGTATCCCATATTTCTAACAGCCCTAAAACCAATTCCGAATCGAAGCTATCATTCAGAATAAGTAACAAATAGTTTAAGCTTCACAATGTATCTCCAAACGAAATCAATGAGTAGACAACCAACCAGCATTTCAACAATTAAGTTTGAGAAATTAATGGTAGCTAGAATGAGTGAGTTTTTTGCTCAAGTTCCAAATCCCCTAAAAGGTTGAAGGAAACAAGGATTTATAGATGACCGGGTAAAGGAGGTCAACCCTTTTTGCATTCAAAATCCCTTCTTGGGGATAAGAATCTCTCGCTGCAGAAGCTCAATGATTTGAACACTTTTCTTATGGATTGAGATGCATGGGTGACTCTTTCGATAAAATCGTATGAGGCGCTGTGCCTATCCAGCTCGTCAGGACATCGGGTTGGTGAAAGAAGGCGTATGCGTGCAAGGGTGAGCAAAAAGAAGATGATTGCAATGTCAAAAAGAGGGGTCGGGTTGGTTTTAGGGTTTCGGGCTTCTTCTTCTTCTCCTTTGAAGAAGAGAAATCGTGAAGGAGAGAGAATAGAGCGTGAAAGAGGAAGGAAATAGAAGAAATTAGGGGCGCGTGTCCCTCACGCGCCTGAATTAAATTATTACCCCTTTTTTTCTTTTAATAATAGAATAGGCAAATATTTCAAAAATTGTTAATATTAAAATATACCGGATATTTTGTGATGTGGACGGGAAAAATTTGATGTCAACAACCGTCCCTTTCTTTGGATACGAACGATGAAAGAGGTCGTGGACAAAGAAACTTGACTATCCTAATTTTTTAGCCGACAACATCTTTTGAAAGACCGTGGTGGGAGCTTTGCGGAATTATGGCCGGACCCTGGTTCTGGTTGCCTATATATCTCAGGTTGCATGAGAATTCGGGCCACTTGTAGTTCAAATACTTGACTCCATGCACGATTTTGAAAGAATTCAAAAGCCATCTTAACATCGAATTCTGGAGAGGTTAGAATGCTGGGAGTGAGATTTGAAAGGTTGGTGTCGGAATACAGCTGAGTTTTCAAAATTGAACCCGCCTACATATCCTTGGACTTAGGAATCAGGCTGCTTGTAGTTCGACTCTATCGCTTGAAGAGGAAATCCATTATTCTGAGACGACCTCCGGTTCAGGATGAGTGACAAACGTCAAATTATAAAAAGAAGGCTTGCAACCTCTTAATCATAAATGT
>DF367632.1:17470-33048 GCA_000787875.1 Solanum virginianum | reverse complement strand
AGAACTTTATTAATGATAACTAAATTCTTTTATTTCTAGTTATACATCAGTAAAGCTAGCAACCTAAAACTCATAAGTACTGATTATTGAGAAAAATTCTGAATATGCATTCAGATTCTTTTCAGTTCATCAGTTCTATTCAAATCTTTCGATCAATCAATAAATCTATCTAATCAATAAGTCAGAGGTAGACTCTTATCAATTCTATCACAATGAAACCTTTCAACCAATCAAACTATTACATCTTTCAAGAGTGTTTTGTTATGCAATTATGACAACATTTAGTTCTATTCAACCATTTGGGTCAAGTGGTAAAAATACAAAGGACCATCGAGTTTTATTAAGACTAACGTCATGTTCAATCCCATTCACATTCATGGCTTTCCCAATTCATACGTCTAGACCCAATCAATACATGTAGACGAATACTTATTTTATGTAGAAAGTTTGTTTCATCTCAGTTCATTTTCTTCCGAAACACATAAAACCCATTCATCGTGTTTTATGAATTAATACATAAATCGCATTCTTTGGGTGTGTTTTATGAATAAAAATATAATACAAAATGAATCACCTTGGGGCAGTCTACGATGTGGATCTGTCACGCACCTTCTGGTTAAGCAATTTTTTGCTTCGAAAAACTACTTTTTGATTTGATTGGCCTAAAATTCAATTGAGATCGCTTTCCTAAATAATTTTTCGCCCTGATATTTTGGCCTCAATTTTACCAAAAAAGTTTGAAATAATGCGTCATTGGAGTGATCTCTTATCTAGGAATATTTTGATAATTTATTGAGTATGACAATAAATATATCAAACTTCAAATAAACAGTATATATATATATATGATAAATGTGAATGAGACACATGAATATAAAATATATATTAATAACTAATCTTTTTGACATATTTCTAATTGAGAATAAACTTAAATATTTCTCAAATTAGAAACAATTTGCATGACAATCAATTCTTGAAAGATAACATTTGGGTGGTGTAACCAAAGTGCAACATGATACTGGTGGATTGCTTTTATCATCATCCTTGCATGGATCAATTGATTCTGGTTTGATTATTGTACCATCATCACCTACATTTCATTAAAAAAAAAATTAACATTTATAATGCATAAAGAAAAAACTTCACTATTAAATCAATACAAAATATAATAACATGTAACCATTCATAAAAATAAAATTATATATATATACACACACAGATGTGCGCATCGGGGTGGGGGCGAAGCTACCCTTTGGTCAGGAAGTTCATCCGAACCCTTTCGCCAACAAATTATACTATTTATATATGGTTAAAATAACTTTTTATGAATATATAGCAGATGTCGAACTCACTTGAACTAAATCTATGTTTAGTTTTTCATATTTTGAATACTCTTAGTAAAAATCTTTGCTCTGTATATAAAAATTTCAAACAAAAATTTAGATTTTTCATCAAAAATCTCCTTTTGTTTTTGGAGAAACACCCTTAAAAAAGTTTAAATGTGAATTTAGAGATATAACATATACAAGCTTGTGAATTGCAACATTAAAATGTTGTTCAACTATTTTGTTGATAATTTAAATAATAATAAATAATAAACTTACATTGATGGAGAGCCAACATAGAAAATAAAATCATGAAAACAAGAAAAACAGACTGAAGGGAGAATTTTGTAGTAGCCATGAAAAATTTGATTTAGTGCACAAAACTTGAAAAAATTGTGAGAAATATTTATGAAATTTTCTAAAATATATAGCCAATGAAAATATTTGATTTTGGTAAGTAATACAAATTAATAATTAATTTACCAAGTCAGTCCCTAATATATATATTCTTGTAGTCCAAAGGATCTCAATTTATAATTTTTTTCTTTTTTTGTTATTTTATGCCTTTGAAATTGGGGAAAAGTAAATATTTCCTACTAAATTCATCCATCTTTATTAAAATTTATTTTATTTCCTAATTTAGTCTCCTTTAACATCTTTTAAAAAACACACAACCAAACATAAAAAATTATGACACCTAGTTCATATTTAATATTATACATGGAGAAAAATTACATATGATGTATCAATCTTGTATAAAAGTACATAATAACGAATGGAAAATATGTATATGCACAAATATAGGCTAAACTATAATTAAAAAAACTCAAATTATGAGCTACATGAGGTAAATATTTTCTTTAGATAAACATAGAGCATAATTTTCTCTTTCTTTTAGTATATGTATGTATATGAGAGAGAGAAAGAGAGCGCACGTTAATTATGATTAAAAAAAGCATCTCGATTATTTATTTTTCTCTATTTGAATTAATTCCATTTATACATCAAACCTATAGATATTAATGTGAGTTTCATATTGCATTAATAAATCACATATATTTGTGTCTCCTTTCATAAATAAATGCTGAGAATTATATATTATTATAAATTTTTAAATACTCATAATTTTATAAATATTTATTAGTCTCATAAAATCAAGTTTAATAGTAATTAGCTATTCTTTAATACGAACCTCTTGCATGGTATAGACCACTTCTTAAAGTCGAACAAGGATCTTTTCTTTTCTTTTTTTGCAAAATTTAAATGATGAATTTTTGTTTTCAAATATTAACTTATGGGCCAAGTTTTACATTTTTTAAACAATAAAATCACAATTGGTAATTTGGAAATTTAAATTTTAAGTTTTAATTAAAATTAAATTTTTTTTATTGAAATTTCATAAACAAATGCTGAACTTCAAATTTGAATCCCAAATTCTGACCAAACACCTACTAAAAGTGTATTGGGCCAAGGTCCTTCTACTCATTTTTTTATGTATCATTTTATTAATAAAATATATCACACAAAAATATATGTATATATACAATTTAATTCTAACAAATCTAATGTGAGAAACTTAACATAAATGTCAAAAATCATACGTTAAAAACTATCTCCCATATACAATATTAAATGAATACAAACATTGTCATTTTTTCAACATATTAAATCACAAATCAATGGACTAAATTAAACTTGATATCTTAGAAATTTTATCCCTTTCTTGTTTTTCATTCTAAAGCGAATGTGTTCATATGTTTGATTGCCTTGTTATTTTGGGATGATTTGATTGATAAATATTTTTCCCTCGAGGAAAATTTTGCACTACTAATCTAAAAATTTAATTAATCGTATACTTTTTAAACTAGCCAACACATATAAAAAAGATAATAAGTAATTTAAATACATTGTTTGCACCATGAATTCAATAATTACTGTCCATAAATATCACCATCATCGTATGACGAACACATACTTAAATGAAGAAGATACATGTATTTATTTTCATTGTTTGCAATGTTGTGTCATTAGACTGATCTTCACAATACAACAGATTTTATTGACTTTTTTTTCGATTTTATGTAATATATCTAGCATTTAAATAGGCAATCAAACGGTGAAAAGACAAAACCATCCTTATTATTTGCCAACTAAAATTTCTCTATTCGAAATCTTTTATGAATTTGTTTTTTTTTAAAAAAAAAAATTATACTTTTTGGTATGTAGAATGTAAAAAAAAATTATGTAAATGAAAGAGGTAAAAAGCATTGCATACTTCTCCATCTGTTGGTTCCATGAGTAGTGTGAGCCAAGAAACAGTAAGGAATCATCTATGATCAACAAATAATGATTTTATAACGGATTGTATACATATTTTAACGATCTCAAACAAAAAAAAAAGAGTTGGTATAAAATGCTCAAGAAATTAAAATCCAAATTAGGAGCGGTAACTCAATCTTAGCAACTTTAATTTTTACCATCAAACAAAATATTTATTTTATTAATGAGTTCACAAAAATCATTAATTTTCAAGCGACTCCTGTCCCTCCCTCCTCTCATGATTACATGATAGGAATATCCAACTCCATCTAACCAATGTTGATGGGCTCCATCAAAAGCCCATCAACAAGAGTATTGACCCTAATAATGAACCCTAATAAGACTATATTCCTATGATATACCAACTCATTACACTTTTTAACTATTAGCTATCATTATTTGGATACATATGTATACTTTCTTCCAATTAAAAACTGTGGTCAATGGTCCTAGTTTCAATATAATAGTGATATTTTTTTAATATTAAAAATAAAATAATTTTGAAATTAGTTAATATGTCAAATTAAACCTAAAAAAAAAAAAATAACGACAACAAATAATAACATACCGTCACATAAAATCATTAATTATAGAGATATAATTATATATTAAAAAACTCAAAATTATTTCAAGTATCGAATATTGCCCAAAAGTTAACTTTAAATTTTATTCAAAATTATTATGTTCATTCTACCTACCAAACAACTTTTTAACTTTTATATTATAGACTTAATTCAAATTCAGGTGGAGGAGTTTTCTTGGTTGAATACAGAAAAATAAGACTACCTTTAGAAACTAATATAAATATGATAAACCACTATTTTATAGTCTTTTTTTGTGTTCCTTTTTTTTTTAAGAATATCACAAACTTTTTCTTTTTTTGATTTTTCAAGGTATCCTTCGGCCCGACAAATCAACAAGTAATCTTCCGCGAATCTGAACACCATTTAAGAATTTGCTGCTAATCAATTAGTTACTGCATGCACAATGCAAAAATTAAAATCTCGACATTTTATTAAGCGACCTAGTGAGCTAACCACTAGGCCAACTTGATTAAGAACCAACCAAGCTTGGTTAAGAATATCACAAACTTGTTGAATAATAATTATGTCCATTTTTTTTTTTACACATTAAAAATGTCAAATTGATCTTGCACACAAACAAAATCTCAAGAAGCTTTATAAGAAAAAGCCCAGAAAACTCATCATAAAGATAAAATCTTTGTTTCTCTGGTGTTAGCTTTCTCATCTCATCTTTCAGCCAACCAGTGTGGCAGCCATGGCCTCCCAATCAATCTTCACCTCCACCATTAGCACTACGAATTCTTTCTTATACCCAATTTCTTCTTCTTCCTCTAACATTAGCTCTTCTTTCCATGGTGTTTCCCTCAATGTTAAGTCAAAATTTGGCCAATCTTTGACCCTTTATGCTGTCACTACTCCCAAACCCCTCACTGTTTGTGCTGCTACTAAGAAAGCTGTTGCTGTCCTTAAGGGAAATGCTAATGTTGAGGGGGTTGTCACCTTATCTCAAGATGATGATGGTTGTTTACTTTTCCTCTTTTTTATGCTTTAGTTTTCTGTTTTTGGGGGTCATATATGTGGATTGTGACTTAAAGATGTAATCTTTGTTACTAATGTTTCATACCCTTTTATCTGAATCTTTATCTGTTTGCATTTCCACCCTTTTGTGCTTTGGTTTGCTGCTTTTCTTGTCATATTTGTGGGTTGTGACTTAAAAGATGTAATCTTTATTATTAATGTTTCATACCCTTTTTATCTGTTTGCATTTCCACCCTTTTGTGCTCTAATTTGCTGTTTGTCTTGTCATGTTGTGGGTTGTGACTTAAAGATGTAATCTTTATTACTAATGTTACATACCCTTTTATCTGAATCTCTATCTGATTGCATTTTCACCCTTTTGTGCTCTAATTTGCTGTTTATCTTGTCCAGAGGTGGAACCAACATTTTCGTAAGGGTGTTCATACTTTTAGAATATGGGTGGGTGAGTTTTGTATAAGGGTCTTCAATAATTGATATATATATATCAAAATGTCTATATTTAACCTATATATTCAAAAAAGTTTTCTGACAAAGGGTGTTTATTTGACCACCTTAGGTGAATGTAGCTCCGCCCCTGATCTTGTCATATTTGTGGGCTGTGACTTAAAGATGTAATCTTTGTTTCTAATGTTTCATACCCTTTTATCTGTTTGCATTTCCACCCTTTTGTGCTCCAATTTGCTGTATATCTTGTCATATTTGTGGGTTGTGACTTGAAGATGTAACCTTTATTACAAGTGTTTCATACCCTTTTATCTGTGTCTCTATCTGCTTATATTTCCATCCTAATGTGCTTTAATCTTCTTACTGATTTTTGTTATGATTTACTTGAGTCGAGGGTCTATCAGGAACTGACCTCTCCACCTTCACAAGGTCGGGGTAAGCTATGCATACACACTAGCCTCCCAGACCACACGTGGATTGTGACCTAAGTACCCTTTTATCTGAATCTTTATCTGTTTGTTTTTCCACCTTGTTGTATTCTAATTTGCTGCTTTTAGTTATTTCATATTTATGGATTGTCACCTGAAGAAGTAATCTTTATTACGAATGTTTCATACCCTTTTATCTGAAATCTTTATCTGTTTGCATTTCCACCATTTATGTTTTAATTTTCCCTTCTGTTATCACCTAAAGATGTAGGTCTTTTTAAGTATATTCATCCCCTTCTATCCGAATTTTTATCTGTTTGCATTTCCACTGTTTATGCTCTAATTTGCTTTCGGTTGTCATATTTGGATTGTCACCTAAGATGTAATTTTTATTAGGAACGTTCGTGCCCGTTTATCTAATCTTTATCTGTTTGCATTTACACCCCTTGTGCTCTAATTTGCTTTTATGTAGTCACATTGGTGGATTCTCACCTAAAGATACAAGTTTTTCTACGAATATTTCATAGCCATTAAGCTGAATCTTTTATCTGTTATCTTCATTATGTCCTTATTTGGTTTTGTATAACTCTATTTGTTGTTTGTGACCTAAAAATGTAAGCTTTTATAGGAATATTTCATTCCCTTTTGTATTGAGTATTTATTTCTTTATTTTCCTCTTTGTATAGGTCCTACTACGGTTAAAGTTCGTATAACTGGACTTGCTCCTGGACTCCATGGGTTTCATTTAGTGAGTATAGTTGCTATAATTTGAACTGTACTGCTTTTCTTATGTACTTGTCCTTGTTGCAATTATTGGTGAATTATGGTTCATGTTATGCCTTGTTTTGTGTTGCATCGTTTGTAGCATGAATATGGTGACACTACAAACGGGTGTATGTCTACAGGTTAGCTTCTGATCCAGTTTGTGAACTTTGTTTTAATCAGAATATTGGTCAATTGGAACTCCTCTGGTAATGTACCAATTTTTTTTCTTTTTGAACTCTTCTAGTAGCTAGCTGGAATGATATTTTTGGTTCTAGTTTCTCTGGTACTAGTTTCAAAATGTGTTCCCTTTTGTTTTACTGTAGGAGCCCATTTCAATCCTAATAAAATGACACATGGAGCTCCTGGAGATGAAATCCGTCATGCGGGTGACCTGGGAAACATAGTCGCCAATGCCGATGGTAAACTACATGTTTTCTATTCTTTCGTAGCACTTTGATTCTGTTTTTGTTTGTTAAGATGGATGGTGACTTTCTGGATTCTTCATTGTGCTTGCTGTATGCAGGCGTGGCTGAAGCAACAATTGTAGATAATCAGGTTGTTACATCTACTTTGTCTTGTTATCGTCATTCGATCTCACTTTTTGCGCTCTATGTTTGTTATTGTTATACTTTTAGGATAATTTACTGACTCTACCTTTTGTGCACCTAATAGATACCATTGACCGGTCCAGACTCAGTTGTTGGAAGAGCACTTGTAGTTCACGAGCTTGAGGATGACCTTGGAAAGGGTAAGTCTCTACATGTTGTATATTGATCCATTTAATATGTGAATTCGAAAATATTATTTCCACGAGTTGGTGCATGCTATACTACCTTTACATTTTTGGAGGTCTCTGTGGTGCCTTCATGAGCTAAACCTCATTTGGTGGTCTTTCTGTAGGTGGCCATGAACTCAGCCTTACCACTGGCAATGCTGGTGGACGACTGGCATGTGGTAAGAAGAAACACTCTTTTCTCCCCCTTTCTTGCTGCTCTCTTCCTTCTTGTATAATTTCTAGTCTGATATTATTCCCGCTAAATGAAAAAAACAACAATAACATACTCAATGTAGTCCAGCAAAGTAGGGTTTGGGGATGGTAGAGTGTAAGCAGACCTTACTCCTTCCTTAGAGGTAGTTCTAAAAGACCGGCTCAAGGAAAAAGAGTCCCAAAAAAAAAGTAACGGAAGTACAAGAAACAACAGATAGTAATAGAACATAAACTACAACTAAACTACTCGATAATTGAGGTACAGGAATGAACAAATAGTAACAAAAATCGAAGGTCAAGAAACTACAGGAGCAATACTACGACTGCTTATATAAACGGAATGCAAGACAATGCTGTGCTACCTACTAAAATTAAAAGGCAAATTAAAATTAGTAGAACATAGCCTGCTATCGCTTTAGTCCCTAGTTGCATGGTGTTTGTAATGGTTAAAGATAATCTTAAGAGCTTGTTTTGCAATTGTTCCATGACTAAAACTTGGAGACTGTTCAATGTCTAGAACTTTATATTGAGAAAGGAAACAAAAGTTTGCGAAAAGAAAAGAAGATGCATGCTCAAGACTGAGCTGCTTTGGGTGATTCTGACCTTAAACATGCTGAATATGCTTCTTCTGTTTTTCCTTCCTTGAACTGCTAAATGTTCTACATCTACGAGGTAGGGTACAGGTCTGTGCACAATTTATCCTCCCTAGACCCCACTGGTAGGATTACACTAGGTATGTTGTTGTTGTTGTTGATGAAATGCTAATTGTGCAAAGCTCATGTGTTTCGGTCTTATTGCTTTTCCTTGTGCTGTCTACTCCATTAACTGATTGTTTCTTTCACGTTGTGTATTTTACTATCTTGCTGCTGTTACTGCTTCTTTTTCATCTCTATTTGAGCCAATGGTCTATCGGAAACAACCCTCCTACCCTCAGAAGGTAAGGGAAAGGTCTACGCACATTCTACTATCCCTAGACCCCATCTTGTGGGATTATACTGGGTATGTTGTCTACTCTACATGATAAACCTTTGTTTTCGCTGTCTTCTTCATTTTGTCCTTATCTGATTCCCCCAGGTGGTGTTAGGAAGCACTTTGTCAGAAGTTGTGTATCAGTTTATCCTAAGCGTTCCCGAGTATTAAAATCTGGTTTTTGAATAACACTTATCAGAGTAACTGATTGTCTATTCTTCATCTTTTCTACGCGTGTAACCAATCTGGCTTTTGATTTGGTTAGTATAACTGTATTGTGTGACTATTTCAGCTATTAACTAGTATTACTACACAACAACAACATTCCCAGTGTAATCCCTCAAGTGGGGCTTGGGAGGGTGGTGCATACGTAACCTTACCCTTATGTATACCTTGTGAAGGTAGAAAGACTGTTTTTGGTAGACCATTGGCTCAAGATGATTGAAATAACTCCAACTACTAAACTTGTCAAAGACAATAAAACAAACACATACTATAGAAAGATAGTGGTTCTCGAGACTCTTTTATCATTCCCATTGTCAAGACCTCATTTATCGTCTGTTGCTGCTCCCTCTGTCCAATATGTGGCGAAGTTTGACCAGGTACGAGTCTTAGAAAAAAAGTAACACTTTTGAAACTTATGATCTAAAACAAACCATATATATTTGTGTGCTCATAAATCATTTCATCAAAGGTGAAATGAGAAGTATAATACTAAATTATTTCTACACGTATGGCATTCCTTTTGGTACAGATTGAAAAGAAAAGAATGACATCTGAATTAGGATGGACGGAATATTTGATTTTAATGTTTCACTATGTTTTCTAAATTAGCCGGACTAGTAAAAACCCTTTGGTGCGTAAGACAACCAAAAGTAAAATGCAACATGATGCATGAGATGATTTCTTTGTCCTGCACATGAATTATGCAACAACATACTCAAAGTAATCCCACAAGTGATATTTGGGGAGGGTAGTCTGTACGCACACCTTAACCCTACCTTGCAAGGTAGAGAGGCTGTTTCCAATAGACCCTCGGCTCAAGAAAATAACATGAGTGAAGAAACCAAGTCAAAGTCCTAGACAGGGCATGACAAACATTTTGAAAAAGAACAATAACTACAACTATGTAATACAATAATTGTACAAGGGATAATAACTTGTAACAGATTTCGAGGAGACAAGAAGTTACTACAGTAATACGACGACTACTAGTAAGGAAGTATAAGCGAGACAACACTCAACTACCGGCTAACTTTCTATCCTAATTTGTGTCCTCCATAATCTCCTATCTAAGGTCATGTACTCAGTAAGCTGAAGTTGCATATGAAGTATGTAAAATTAAAAAATTGTGTGTAAATTTAATAGATGACCTCCAACAGTGTCATTAACATTTTCACTTCCCTGGACAGGGTCAATGAGCAAAAAGGCTCATGGTCTAGGCTGGTGACTTCCATTTCACTTTGGAAGGTCGCAAGCTTAAGGTCGGCCCAAGTTAGTTTTTCTTTTAAAAAGAACTTAAGGTCTGTCTGAATAAACTTTGGGTCTTGGCACCCAAAAAATATCAGGCAATAAAACAAAGTTGGTCGCAACAGATGCAGCTTGTAAAAGTTGTTTGGGGAAGCTAATCTGGCTGATCTCAAAGATGGAATAGAAGGAAAATGAAACCTCTGAAGAAGGAAATTATGACTAATTAGACCTCTGGTGACCGTATGACAAGATCGCTTAGGAAACGAATGTAGACACGATAGAAGTAGGTTACGCAAACTCATCCTCTGCGGCTGTTTTGATTCTTCCAGAGCACATCACATCAACCGTTGGACAGCTAGGATATTTTTTACATATGCATTTGTGGTTGCCTTTCCTGCAAAATGTCATGCACCCTACACCATTTGTGTTTCAATTTCCACATGTGAGATCTGCTTTTCGTCTAGTGTTTTGTGTTATTAGTGAAGGTTCAACATTTATGTGAGGTTTAACAGTAGTCAAAAGAGAGATCTTTTCCAGCTTGTCATAAAAAAGAGTGACATTTGAAGCTAGCTCCAACTTCAACATCCTACACCATTCTTGCTGCCATCCTTGACAGATGCCAAAAACACGCCTTTCTTTGTTCGCTGAGTAGTTCATCGCTACCCTTCCATTAACCGTGACAGATCTATTTAGACTTAGTTTTAAACAGTTGAAAAGACTCTAGTTCAATCATTAACCTGCAGCGGGTTTACTTGTTATTGATCTACGTATAGACTTCTGAACATCATTTCTTTAACATAGATAATTATTAGAAATGGACTCTGAAGGTATATGGTTTGTCTGACTCTCATACATTGAGAGGAAGACTCGATTTTAAGTACATTACAAGAAGTAGCTCGTCCAACCTCTACTTTGGATTTCTTAAACCTGGAGCATATTTCTCTTTATACGTTCAGTAGATAGTCTTCTCGTATAAATTCATGTTTCTCGATACATTGAGAGGAAGACTCGATTTTGGCTAATGTTCATCGTGGATTTTTCTATGCAGGTGTGGTTGGTTTGACTCCAATATGAAGTAAATGCAGCAGCAGCAACAACTCTTTTGTCGAAATTAGGAGTGAACATATTTATCGCTTTCCCGGGTTGCCAATAAAACTCTACATGAATTTGTACTGAGAATTTCTTGATGGACTTAATTTGAACTTCTATGTACACTTGCCAAATGTAGTGAAACACTTTTTGCTTCAAAACAGTTAAACTGAGTCATCTACATTACCATCCTTTGTGTTTTGGTTATCAAAAGTGAGACTCAATTGACTAAGTTTTGGCTTTACTGTTCCTATTAGCTGTGAGTTGCCGGACTCTTCACTTTCGATGTTGCACTCGTCTCAAATTCTTTAAAAATACATTATGTTTGGAGAATCCGACACACACGTGTTGACATTTTTGAGTTCGAGCAACCTAGCTGAATAGTGGCAAAGTTTGTGCTCATTCATGAACTGTCTTGAATTCTGCACTCTGGCATGTATAGTTTCAGTTGAGCCGATGGTCTATCAGAAATTAACAATCTGTTATGATTACGATCACTTTTCTTGAATTGAAGGTCTTTTAGAAACAATCTCACTGTTATGTAAGGATAGGAGTAAGGTCTTTGTATATTTCATTCTACACGGATCCCACTTGTAGTAGGATTACATATAGGATCATTCAGGTTATTATTCTTTTTACTTCGGCAATAGTCATGAACAAATCAATGTTATATTTGATTTTTCATTTGATGTTCGATATCTACTTTAATACATAAATTAATATGAATTCATATCACGAAAGATTCATGAAATGAAAGAAGAAATGCTTTCTAATCAGTTTTTTATTTTTGCCGATCGAATTTAAGATCTCTGATTAATTCAAAGTTTTATGTGAAAGCAAGAGGCATTACTAATAATTAGGTGGCATTTTACATCAGCATGATTAAAGAAAGAGATTAGTAAGTTTTCAGCCAATCTTAACTATGAAATTAGATAAGCAATTATGACTAATTAAGTTTAGAATTTGATATCTATGGAAAATTTTCATATACATGTATGCATTTCATGTTAAAATTACTGGATTCGGTTGAACGTATCGAACTATAAATATAAGAGTAATATGAATATGTAAAACCTTAAGCTCGTTTGAATTGAGGCTGATGTACACAATTAAAGGAGATACACTTAATATGATGTAATACGACCCGTTTTAAACTAAGTCTATACGATTTTTCTCAAAAAGTTTCACACTATTAAAAATATATCAACACCTTATGTATTGCTTCCCACTTTTTTTTCAATGATCAGTATCAGATTTTATTCACGCATCCAATAATCTCTCTCAAACTTAATTCCACGTGACTCCATCACGCATCTCCATACTCGTCCGGCTGAATCATTAACAATCAACACTTTGAAAATACTTTGGATAATTTTCTAGTAACTTAGAAAGAGATTAACCTCTTTGCTTAAAGGGAAATTGAGTAAAATCTAAGATTAATTAGTGCAACTAATTACATCAAAAAGTAACAGATGATATAGATAATAGGAAAAAAAATGAATTTTTATATGTGAAAACAGTAGGGAATTTAAATAATAAAATCATTAAATGTTAAAAAATATAAGTAATATTTATCATGGGGTAATACTTTGGACTAATTTTTGGTGGTTAAATGACAAAACATATAATTGAATATTTATAAGTAATTAAGTATATGAAAATAGCTCCATTTACTCAAAACATGACACATTTTTTATTACGAGTCAAATGACGTGACATATCTTTTACCGCAAGTTGAGTGACGTGATATATGCTATGAGTGAATAATCTTAATGAAAGACGATTCTTCTTCGATTGAAATAAATATAAATATATTTATACTAAAATAGTAAATACCATGATGTGATAGATATTATGCATTTTATCTATATATTAATTTTGATATGAAAGATCTGGCCGTGGTATAAGATGTATAAAAACAGTAGGAAATTCAAAGAGTAAGGAATTGTTTGATTGATGGGATTAGTTAAATCTGAATTGTTCTTTTAATCTCAATATTAGATAAAAATAACTCTACAATTTTGAAATAAATTATTCTGAGATTTGATTTCAATTAAATATGAGATGAACTCATTCTATTATTAACTCTAAAATTAATTATCTTTATCCCTCGTACTAAACGAGCCCTTGTAGTTTTCCAAAATTAGTGTGTAGGGGTTGGTTAGTTATATAGTCAACTATGGACCAAACATATATTAATAAGTCAATGTACTATGTTAGTAAAATCAAACTAGTAGATTAAATTTTTACTTTAGGTGATTTTTTATTATATATATAAAATTGACTTTGTGGTACGTAGGATTGTGAAAATGCTTGTTTTCTTTTTTATTTGGATCTTATCTTTGTGAAATAAGAAAAAAAAATTAGATTAAAAAAATAATTACATCATTGTGTTAGGCTGACTCGCCTTGATGGGTTAAGTGAGTGTCATTACGCATGAAATTTTGGATCGTGACATAATAGTTTTTTATATGTCTGTTGGCTTTACCCTTTTTTAAAAGTATGTATGTACGTAGTTCAAGTTTTCGCCCGATTCATTACGAGGATGTATCACGTCAGGATCTGTTGCTCAAACCGAATCACGCCAACCCAATTTGCTCTCGCAGCGAAGGTCTCAAACCATTGAGATACCTTTNGGATGTCAACCTGTGGAGGCACCCTTTGTTACTATTGGACAAATTTCTCCTTTAGTTTTCTTCTTGTTCTTTGCCATAACGCCCATTCTGGGACGAGTTGAAGTATTCCATTTCTTGCAAATTTTTTTTTAATTAATAGTTATATACTTTTCTTGATGATGTCCTATAGCTTAATCACACTCAACCCAAGTGGGAAAAAAGTACTTTAACATGCTTGTTACTCTATTTGATTTCCTTGCTTTTTGCAACTTGTATAGAAAATATATTTAACTTTAATTTACGATGGAGTCAGAATTTAAATTTTGTAAATTTAATATTAAAAAATATAAATTATTTTTTTTTTCACAAATGTTCTATAACTTTGAGTAGGAATTTCACAAACTCACAATTTGAGGCGAGTTTGCGATTAAATTCTACGTGTTCAACTTTTATTAAAATTGAAATAATTTTAGAATTAATAAAAAATTATTATGTATGATAAACTTAATAATGAAGTATTACCGAATAATAAATTTATGTTTTACAATAAAATTCAGATGAATATGATATTACCATGCGATTAGGAGGCAACATGTTTTAGTCATGAAAATAGGCTATTGTATAAATATATGATAAAATTGTGTATAATAAATTCTCGTGATCAGATTCCTCTTCAAACCTTAATAAGAGGTTTTGAATTAAAAAAAAATCATCTTTTTATTAGACTTTAACTTTAAATTGAAGTCACGTGCAGCTAAAGATGGTTAGTTGAATACTCCTCGTCAAAAATTTTCCGACTTCATTATTATCATTATAAATTTGAATTAATCGAACCCGATCCTTTTACGTAACCAACTAACCACACATTAATTTCCTACTAGTCCAAGAATCTTCCGTCAGCAACCCTCACCCTATTATCTTCTGCACACATTACAACTTTCTTGATTTTTTGGTAGCCCATTCTTGAAAACTCCTTTACTTTACTTTTATCTTCACTTTTTTTTTTCTATTTATGTTAAATATTTTAAAATATATATATTTCTATGAAAAATTTCAGACATCACATATCTGAAGTTATTTTGAAGTGAGATAAACTTTTATGTACTACAAATATATAATCAACAACAACAACAACATACCCAGTGAAATTCCACAAGTGGGGTCTGAGGAGGGTAGAATGTACGCAGACTTTACCACTACCTCATAGAAGTAGAGAGATTGTTTCTTAGGAACCCTCGTCTCAAAAATTCATACGCAGAATAAACTAGATATGACAAAAAGTAATAGAAATGGGAAAAGCAAGAAGAAAAAGAAAAAAATAATAAAAAAGTTAAAAATTTTAACACATAAGCAACAAATAATGACACGCATATTATAGAACACTACTACTCTTCTACCATACTAAACCCCGGTAACCACCTAACCCTACCAACCAATTAGCCTACTATTTTAATACGCGACCTCCACTTCTTCTTATTTAAGGCCATGTTCTCAGTGAAATTAAGTTCGACTATATCATGTCCTCAGTGAGATTAGTAAATAATAATGTAGTGATAAGGTATTGGTGCCCCATTCAGACATCAGAAGGAAAAGAACCTTCAGAT